>PVIY010009250.1:0-73353 GCA_004026745.1 Myrmecophaga tridactyla | reverse complement strand
AGGAATGTCTGGAGGATGCACCTTTTACCAGAAAAGTGAGAAATAAATTTGTGAGACTAATACCATCATCCCTTTAGAGCTCTGTAGTTGCACTACTCTGTAGGTCAGATATTACTGTAGAAACTGCTGTCACTGAGCTGGAATCCTTAAACACAATGGGGATGACCAGATCCTGAGTTGGCAGAAGCCAGGTGGCAGCATTTAATCGCCAAAGATAGGGTAGACATGGCTATTCTAATAGACAGCAAACTCAAAGCAGGAGTCAAAATTATATGACTCGCAGAAATTTGTGGCATTGGCTAGTAAATCATGGGGTAGCTAGAAATACAATAGAAGGGCAGTCTACTAAATTCTTGTTCAAGCTGTATAAACAAAAGAGTTCTAGGTCTAGTGAACAGAAGTCTAACCTGAATTACAAAAACACAGTGTCATGGCCCCTTAATCAATTTCCAGACTTCAGATAGTTTATAGACCCAGAGCCCCTTGGATGAAGGGAAGGCCAAGTCCCTTTGGGAGAGAACCCTATTACACTATAACAAATTTGTACTGTTAATCTTCCTCCAAGCCTTCCCCAAGGAGACTGACGGCCTGTTACCAGGGTAACTGTGCATTGGGGAAAAGGAAATGATCAGATATTTGGGGGATTATTAGACACTGGTTCAGAAGTGACATTAATTCCAGGGGACCCAAAACATCACTCTGGTCCACCAGTGAGAGTGGAGGCTTATGAAGGCCAGGTGATCAATGGAGTTTTAGCTCAGGTCCATCTCACAGTGGGTCCTGTGGGCCCCCAGACCCATTTTGTAGTTATTTCCCCAGTATCAGAATGTATAATTGGAATAGACATACTGAGCAACTGGCAGAATCCCCACATTGGCTCTCTAACTCGTACAGTGAGGGCTATTATGGTGGGAAAGGCCAAGTGGAAGCCACTAGAACTGCCCCTACCTAGCAAAATAGTAAACCAGAAGCAATACTAGATTCCTGGAGGGATTGCAGAGATTCCTGCCACTCTTAAGGACCTGAAGGATGCAGGATTCCCACCACATCCCTGTTCAACTCTCCTATTTGGACTGTGTAGAAAGCAGATAGGTCTAGGAGGATGACAGTGGATTATCCTAAACTCAACCAGGTTAACTCCAATTGCAGCTGCTATTCCAGATGTGGTATCATTGCTTGAGCAAATCAATATATGCCCTGGTACCTGGTATGCTGCTATTGATCTGACACATGCTTTTTTCTCAATAGCTATAAGTAAGGACCACCAGAAACAGTTTGCATTCAGCTGGCAAGGTCAGCAATATACTTTCACAGTCCTACCTCAGGGGTATATCAACTCTCCAGCCCTATGTCATAATCTTGTTTGCAGGGACCTTGGTCATTTCTCCCTCCCACAAGACATCACACTGGTCCGTTATATTGATGAGACCATGTTGATTGGAGCTTGTGAGCAAGAAGTAGCAACTACTCTAGACTTACTGGTAAGGCATTTGTGTGTCAGAGGATGGGTGATAAATCCAACAAAAATACAGGGGCCTTCCACCTCAGTGAAATTTCTAGGTGTCCAGTGGTGTGGGGCATGTCGAAATATCCCTTCTAAGGTGAAGGATAAGTTGCTGCATCTGGCCCCTCCTACAACCAAAAAAGAGGCACAATGCCTAGTTGGTCTCTTTGGATTTTGGTGACAACATATTCCTCATTTCTGTGTGCTACTCTGCCCCATTTATCGAGTAATCAGAAAGGCTGCTAATTTTGAGTGGGGACCTGAACAAGAGGAGGCTCAGCAACAGGTCCAGACTGCTGTACAAGCTGCTCTGCCACTTGGGCCATATGATCCAGCATATCCAATGGTGCTGGAAGTGTCGGTGGCAAAGAGATGCTGTTTGGAGCCTTTGGCAGACCCCTATAGGAGAATCACAATGCAGACCCTTAGGATTTTGGAGCAAAGCCTTACCATCTGCTGCAGATAACTACTCTCCTTTTGTGAAACAGCTTTTGGCCTGCTGCTGGGCTTTAGTAGAGACTGAATGCCTAACCACGGGCCACCAAGTTACCATAAGACCTGAGTTGCCTATCATGAGCTGGGTGTTGTCTGACCCACCAAGCCATAAAGTTGGGGGTGCACAGTAGCACTCTATTGTAAAATGGAACTGGTATATATGAGATAGGGCCAGAGCAGGTCCTGAAGGCACAAGTGAGTTACATGAGAAAGTGGCCCAAATGCTCATGGGCTCCACTCCTGCCACATTATCTTCTCTTTCCCAGACCAGAGCCATGGCCTCTTGGGGAGTTCTTTACAGTGAATTGACTGAGGAAGAGAAAACTCAGGCCTGGTTTACTGATGGTTCAGCATGATATGTAGTTCCCACCTGAAAGTGGACAGCTACAGCACCACAACCACTATCTGAGGTGTCCTTGAAGGACAGTGGTGAGGAGAAATCCTCCCAGTGGGCAGAACTTCAAGCAGTGCACCTGGTTGTTCATTTTGCTTGGAAGGAAAACTGGCCAGAGGTGCGTTTGTATACTGACTCATGGACTATTGCTAATGGTTTGGCTGGATGGTCAGGGACTTGGGAAGACCATAATTAGAAAACTGGTGACAGAGACATCTGGGGAAGAAGTATGTGGATAGACCTTTCTGAGTGGGCTAAAAACATGAACATATTTGTGTCCCATTTGAATGCGCACCAGAGGGTGACTTCAGCAGAGGAAAGTTTTAATAATCAAGTGGCTAAGATGACCTGTTGTGTGGATACCAGTCAACCTCTTTCCCAGCAACTCCTGTCATTGCCCAATGGGCTCATGAACAAAGTGATCATGGTGATAGGGATGGAGGTTATGCATGGGCTCAGCAACATGGACTTCCAGTCACCAAGGCTAACTTGGCTACAGCCACTGCTGAGTGCCCAATCTGCCAGCAGCAGAGACCCACACTCAGCCCCCAACATGGCACCATTCCCCGAGGTGATAAGCCAGCTACATGGTGGCAGGTTGATGACATTGGACCACCCCCTTCATGGAAGGGGCAGTGATTTGTTCTAACTGGAATAGATACATACTCTGGATGTGGGTTTGCTTTCCCTACACACAATGCTTCTCCCAAAACTACCATCTGTGAGCTTACAGAATGCCTTATCCATCATCATGGTATTCCACACAGCATTGCTTCTGATCAAGGAACACACTTCACAGCAAATGAAGTGTGGGAATGGGCACATGCTCATGGAATTCTCTGGTCTTACCATGTTCCCCATCATCCAGAAGCAGCTGGATTGATAGAACCGTGGAATGGCCTTTTGAAAACTCAATTATGGTGTCAACTAGGTGGCAATGCCTTGAAAGGCTGGGTTAATGTTCTCAAGGAAGCTGTGTATGCTCTGAATCAGCACCCACTGTATGGTGGTGTTTCTCCCATAGCCAGGATCCATGGGTCCAGGAACCAAGAGGTGGAAATGGGAGTGGTACCATTTACTATTACCCCTAGTGATACACTAGGAAAATATTTGCTTCCTGTACCTGTGACCCTGAGCTCTGCTGGTCTACAGGTTTTAATTCCAAAAGGGGGAATGCTTCCATCAGGAGAAACAACAATGATTCCATTGAACTGGAATCAAAGACTGCCACCTGGAGACTTTGGTATATTTATGCCCCTGGATCAACAAACCAAGAAGGGGATTACATTATTGGCTGGGGTGATTGACCCTGACTATCAGGGGGAAATAGTACTGCAACTACACAATGGAGGTAAAGAAGAGTTTTCCTGGAATATCAGAGATCCCCTAGGGTGTCTTTTAGTACTACCATGCCCTGTGATTAAAATCAATGGAAAACTGCAACAACCCAATCCAGGTAGGAGTACCAATGACGCTGAAACTTCAGGAATGTAGGTTTGGGTCACCCCACCAGGCACTTCACTGGCCAGCTGAAGTGCTTGCTGAGGGTAAAGGGAACATCGAATGGGTAGTGGAAGAAGGTAGTGATAAAAATGAACTACGACCATGTGATCAGTTACAGAAAGGAGGACTGTAAAGCTGCTTTGTTCATGTTATACTATTTAAGTTGTAAGATATCAAGTTTAAGAATGAATATTACCCAAGTACTTGCACCCTATTCTGGTGAGATTTAATGTGTTTCCAGTTATATGCAGGGCAGTTGAGTATTGTTAGGTGAAAGAAAAAAAAAGTGTGTTTTATTGTTTCTTATTTAGAAATTAAGTATGGTTTAAGGTGGTATGTATAGTTACCAAGTTGACACGGGTGGACTGTCATGATTAGGTCCATGTGTCAACTTGGCCAAGTGGTGGTACCTATTTGTCTGATTGGGCAAGTGCTGGCCTGTCTGTTGCAGAGGACATTTCATAGAATTAAATCATGATCACGTCAGCTGTATCCACAGCTGATTCCATTTGTAATCAGCCAAGGGGAGTGTCTTCTGCAATGAGTGATGCTTAATCTAATCACTGGAAGCCTTTTAAGAGGATTCAGAAGACACAGGCTTTCTTCCTGCTTCAGCCGGTGAGCCTCTCCTGTGGAGTTCATCCAGACCCTCCATCAGAATCATTGGTTTCACAGCCTGCCCTGCGAATTTTGGGCTCTGTGTTCCCATGGTTACGTGAGACACTTTTATAAATTTTATATTTGTGAGTGTTTCCTGTTGATTCTGTCTCTCTAGAGACCCCTAACTAATACAGTCCTGTTACACAATCTGTATTCCTTTAGCACCAATAACCAAATCTATACCCTATTTTTATCTCCTGATAACCTGTGTTCTTAACTGAAATTCCCCAAGTTCACTCATTAATGTTAGTTCATATCAGTGAGAACATAAAGTATTTGTTCTTTTGTTTCCAGATAATTTCACTCAGCATAATATTCTCAAGGTTCATCCATGTTGTTACATGCTTCATGACTTTAATCTGTCTTATAGCTGCATAATATTCCATCATATGTATATACTACAGCTTGTTTAGCCACTCATCCATTGATGGACATTTGGGCTCTTTACATCTCTTGGCAAATAATGCTGCTATAAACGTTGGTGTGCAAATGTCCATTTGTGTCCTTACCCTCATGTCCTCTGAATAGATACCTAGCAATGGGATTGCTGGATCATGTGGCAATTCTATACTTAGCTTCCTGAGGAATCTCCAAACTGCTTTCCACAGAAGTTGTACCATTTTACATTCCCACCAACAGTGGATAAATGTGTCTCTTTCACCACTTCCTCTCCAGCATTTGTCGCTTTCAGCTTTTTGATAATGGCCAATCTGGTGGGTGTGAGAGATCATTGTGAATTTGATTTGCATTTTCCTAATAGCCAATGAAATTGAGCATCTTTTCATGTGCCTTTTAGCCATTTGTATGTACTCTTCTGAGAGGCGTCTGTTCACGTCTTTTGCCCATTTTTAAATTGGGTTGTTTGTCTTTTTGTTGTTGAGTTGAAGAATCTCTTTATATATTCTTGATACTAAACCCTTGTCTGATATGTGCTTTCCAAATATTGTCTCCCATTGTAAAGGCTGCTTTTTTACTTTCTTGAAAAAGTTCTTTGATGCACAGAAGTGTTTACATTCTAGGAGTTATCATTTATCTATTTCTTCAATGCTCATGCTTTGGGTGTAAGGTCTTGGAAACTGCCTCCTATTACTGGTTATATAAGATATTTCCTTACATTTTCTTCTAAAAGTTATGGTCTTAGCTCTAATGTTTAGGTCTTTGATCCATTTTGAGTTCATTTTTGTATAAGGTGTGAGATATGGATCCTCTTTCATTCTGTTGCATATGCATATCCAGTTCTCCAAGCACCATTTATTGAAGACGATACTTTGTCCCAGGTGAGTTGCCTGGACCACCTTATTGAAAACCAAATGTCCACAGATGAGAGGGTCTACATCTGAACACTCTATTCAATTCCATTGGTCAGCATATCTATTGTTATGCTAATGCCATGCTGTTTTGACCACTATAGCTTTATAACATGCCTTAAAGTCAGGTAGTGTTAGATCTCCCACTTCATTTTTCTTTCTCAAGATATTTTTAGCTATTCGGGACACCCTGCCCTTCCATGTAAATTTGGTTATTGGGTTTTCTATTTCTGCAAAGTAAGTTTTTGGGATTTTAATTAGTATTGCATTGAATCTATAAATCAATTTAGGTAGAATTGACATCTTAACTATATTTAGTCTTCTAATCCATGAGCAGCATATGCCATTCAATTTATTTAGGTCTTCCATGAATTATTTTAGCAATTTCTTGTAGTTTTCTGTGTATAAGTCTATTGTATTCATAGTTAAACTTATTCCTAAATATTTTATTGTTTTGGTTACAGTTGTAAATGGAATTTTTTTCTTCTTTTCCTCTTCAGATTGTTCATTACGAGTGTATAGAAACAGTACTGATTTTTGAGTGCTGATCTTGTACCCTGTCACTTTACTGTACTCATTTATTAGCTCTAGTAGATTTGGTGTGGATTTGGGGGTGGGGGTGGGGTTGGAATATAGTATCATATCATCTGCAAACAGTGAGAGTTTTACTTCTTCCTTTCTAATTTTGGTGCCTTTTATTGCTTTTTTTTTTTTTTTGTCTAATTGCTCTGGCTAGAATTTCCAATACAATGTTGAAAAACAATGATGACAGTGAACATCCTTGTCCTGTTCCTGATCTTAGGGGGAAAGCTTTCAGTCTATTCCCATGGAGGATGATATTAGCATGGGTTTTTCATATATTCCCTTTATCATGTTAAGGAAGTTCCCTTCTATTCCTATCTTTTGAAGTGATTTCATCAAGAAAGGATGTTGAATTTTGTCAAAAGCCTTTTCTGCATCAATGAAGATAATCATGTGCCTTATTTTGCTTTAAGTTGTTGATATGATGTATTACATTAATTGGTTTTGTTATGTTGAACCATCCTTGCATACATGGAATAAATCCCACTTGGTCATGGTGTATGATTCTTTTAATATGCTGCTGGATATTCAGTTTGCAAGAATTTTCTTGCAGATATTTGTATCTATATTCATTAGAGAGATTGGTCTGTAGTTTTCTTTTCTTGTAGTATCTTTGCCTGGCTTTGGGATGAGGGTGATGTTGGCTTCATAGAATGAGTTAGGTAGGCTTCCCTCCTGTTCAATTATTTTGAAGAGTTTGAGCAGAATTGGTACTAATTCTTTCTTGAATGCTTGGTAGAATTCACATGTGAAGCCATCTGATCCTGGGCTTTTCTTTTTGGGGAGCTTTTGATGACAATCTCTTATCTGTGATTGGTTTGTTAAGTTCATCTGTTTCTTCTCAAGTCATTGCTGGTTATTCATGCCTTTCTAGGAAGTATTCATTTCATCTATGTCATCTATGTTGTCTAGTTTTTTAGCAGATAGTTGTTCATAGTATCCTCTCATTACCCCCTTTATTTCTGAGGAGTCAGTGGTTATGTCTCCCCTTCCATTTCTGATTTTATTTATTTGCATCCTCTCTCTTTTTCTTCTTGTCAACCTTCCTAAGGGTCCATCAATTTTATTGATTTTCTTGAAGAACCAAGTTCTGGTTTTGTTGATGTTCTCAATTGTTTTCAAGTTCTCAATTTCATTTATTTCTGCTCTAAAGTTCATTATTTCTTTCTTCTTGCTTGCTTCGGGGTTAGTTTCCTGTTCTTTCTCTACTTCTTCCAAGTGAACAGTAAATTTCTTAATTTTTGCTCTTTTTTTTTTTTGATACAGGCATTTAAGGCCATAAACTTCCCTCTTAGCACTGCCTTTGCTACATCCTATAAATTTTGATATGCTGTGTTTTCATTTATATTTGCCTTGAGATATTTATGGATTTCTATTGTAATTTCTTCCTTGACCCACTGGTTGTTTAAGAGTGTGTTGTTTAGCCTCCATATATTTTCTGACCCTCTGCCTGTTATTGATTTCCAACTTCATTCCTTTATGATCAGATAAAGTGCTTTGTATGATTTCAATCTTTTTAAATTTATTGAGGCTTGTTTTGTGACCCAGCATATGGTCTATCCTTGAGAATGATCCATAAGAACTTGAGAAAAAGGTATATCCTGCTGTTGTGGGGTGTAATGTTCTGTAAATGTCTGTTAAGTCTAGTTCGTTTATTGCATTATTCAAATTATCTGTTTCTTTATTGATCCTCTGTCTGGATGTTCTATCCATTGATGAGAGTAGGGAATTGAAGACTCCAACTATTATGGTAGAGGTGTCTATTTCTCCCTTCAGTGTTTGCCTCATGCTTTTTGGAGCATTCTTGCTCGGTGCATAAATATTTAAGATTGTTATGTCTTCTTGTTGAGTTGTTCCTTTTAATAATACATAGTGACTTTCTTTGTCTCTTAATTATTTTGCATTTGATATCTAATTCATCAGATATTAGTATAGCTACTCCTGCTCTTGCTGATTGCTGTTTGCATGAAATATCTTTTCCCAACCTTTCACTTTCAACCTATTTTTGTCCTTGAGTCTAAAATGAGTCTCCTGTAGACAGCATATCGATAGGTCCTGTTTTTTAATCCATTTTACCAGTCTATGTTTTTTGATTGGGGAGTTTAATCCATTAACATTTAGTGTTATTATGGTAAAGGCAGTACTTTCTTCCACCATTTTGACTTTTGGATTTTATGTGTCATATCTATTTTTTTCCTCTTTTTCCTTTACTGATAGTCTTCATTTCTATACTCTTCTCCATACTTCTCTCTCTTGCCTTTTCCTATGTGTCTGTGTTGCTCCCTTTAGTATTTCTTGCAGAGCTGGTTTCTTGGTCACAAATTCTTTCAGTGATGGTCTGAAATTGTTTTCATTTTTCCCTCATTTTTGAAGGGCAATTTTGCTGGATATAGAATTCTTGCTTGGCAGTTTTTCTCTTTTAGAATCTTAAATATATCATACCACTGCCTTCTCGCCTCTACGGTTTCTGCTGAGAAAATCCACGCATAGTCTAATTGGGCTTCCTTTGTATGTGACAGATAGCTTTTCTCTTGCTGCTTTCAAAATTCTCTCTTTCTCTTTGACATCTGACAATCTGATTAGTGAGTGCCTTGGAGTATGTCTATTTGGATCTATTCTGTTTAGGGTACACTGCACTTCTTGGATCTGCAATTTTGTCTTTCATTAGAGATGGGAAATTTTCAGTGACAACTTCCTCCATTTGTCTTTCTCCTCCTTTTCCCTTCTCTTCTCCTTCGGAGACACCCACAACATGTATATTCATGTGCTTCATATTGTCATTCAATTCCCTGAGATCCTGCTCATATTTTTCCATTCTTTACCATAATTTTCTTTTCTGTGTCAAATTTCAGATGTCCATTCCTCCGGTTCATTAATCCTTCCTTCTGCCTCTTCAAATCTGTTGATGAAGGTTTCCATTTTTTTTTCATCTCTTCAACTTTGCCTTTCATTTCCATAAGTTCTGTTTTTTTTTCAAACTTTTGATTTCTTCTTTTTGTTTGCCCAATGCCTTCTTTATATCCTCCCTCAACTTGTTGATTTGATTTTTGATGAAATTTTCCACATTTGTTCTAACATTTTGAATTATTTGTTCACCTCCTGTATCTCATCTGAATTGTTGGTTTGTTCCTTTGACAGGGCCATAGCTTCGATTATCCTAGTTTGTCTAGTTATTTTTTGCTGGCATCTGGGCATTTGATTTCCTTAATTAGTTTATTCAGGAAATTGTTTTCACTCTTTTACCTAGGATTTTCTTGTTGAATGGCTTTTTTCTCTACCTGTTCATTGATATTCAGTCCAGCTTATTCTAGACCTCTAGCATATGTTCTGATTAACTGATCAGAATTTTTCAGTTCTTGTTTTTCTGTTTCTTGCCCTGCCTATATGGAGCCTTTTTTTTAAGGAGGGTCTACACAGATTATATAGACCACAGTCAGATTTTCCCAAACCACAATGACCTCCTCTCAGAAGGAAAGAGTCACCTGCATCAGTTATCCCTGAGGGTGAGACTGAACATGTTGACAGACTTTCCTATGAAGCCTCTAGACTCTGTGTTTTTCCTATCCTGCCAGTATTCAGTGCTTGTCTGCCTGCAGCTTAAAGTGTAAAGCAATGAGCTGCCTTTAACTTCAGCAAACTCTCCCTGCTGGGGGTGTGGTTGAGACAGAGGTGAGGTTGTAAGCTAGCATTAATTGCTTCAGTTTTCCAGTCCCTGAGGCCTGAATTCCTTGAGGAAGGGATTCCACCTGAGCTGGGTCCCAACACTCTCCTGAGGAAGACACAGCGTCTAGGGAATTAACTCCTTTTACCTGACCAGCCACTTTGTCTCTCAGACAAGCTTAATTCTGCCCTTGTCTGGAGCAGTTGGAGCCTGAGAAGCCTTGCAGTTCTATCTAATGAGCTGTTAAGTAGTAGAAACAAAGCAAAAAAAAAAAAAAAAAATCTTTTTCAAAGCAGGACCCCTGTTCCTTGGATTTGTTAATCAAGAGCTTAAGTTGGTACCTTGCTATATGTATCTCCAGGCTCTGTGTACTCCCTTTTTTAAAGGCCCAGCCCTTTTCAAGTATTTTGAGTTGTTTGACTCAAAAAGCCTCTGTTTTTTTGTTTTGTTTTGCTTTGTTTTTCCCCCATCAGTCCTGCCTACTCTCTGCTGGGGCAAAAACTTCTAATACCTTTAGCTCTTATTCGAGATTTATCTGAGCTGTGGGCCTATTTTGAGTAGTCAGAATTTGTTAATTAATTTCACAATTGGAGCTTGGTTGAGCTAAGCTCTGGCTGCTAGTAAAATCTGTTTCCTTTCCTCTTGGGAACCAGGCTGCCATGTGGGGGAGGGGATCTGGCCTCTGTGGATTGGGGTACTTATAGTTCTGTGTGGGGTCTCATCTGGTCCAATTGGTCCAGACTGGTGTATGCTATGTGTCAGTCACTGATGTGGCCCCAGCAGTTATTCTGTACTGTTCCTGGCTATTTACCAGATGCTCTGGAGAATGAACTAGATTCCACACCTCACTAAGCTGCCATCTTCCATATTGTTATCTATATAGTTCTTGCTTCCCATCCCTAGTCTTGTAAAACACCATAACTTCTTAAAAAAAAACACTTCATTGTCTCATTGATTTAATATATTCATAAAAATTAAATCTCAATGATGTCTTCTGTTTTAAAAAAATACATATGAAACCATGGGACTTTATAACATATTGAACCCTGTTGTGGATGATGACTGAAATTAACAGAACACATATAAGAATGTTCTTCCATGAACTACAACAAACGTACATCACTATTACAAGGTGTTAATAAAAGGGTAGCATATGGGAAAAATACAACAAATACAAATTATGGGCTATAGTTAACAGTAATATTGTAATATTCTTTCATCAATGGTAACAAAAATACCATACCAATGCTAAGTGTCAATAACAGGAGTATAGGGGGTACGGGATTTTTCTTTCTGGAGCAATAAAAAATGCTTTCAAATTGTAGTGATGAATGCACAATTCTGTGATTATACAGAAGGCTACTGACTGTACACTTTCGATGGACTGAATGGTGTTTGGATAAAACCGTTTAAAAAGTAATAAGACAGGGCCACGGTGGCTCAGCAGGCAGGAATGCTTGCCTGTGATGCCAGAGGACTCGGGTTCGTTTCCCGGTGCCTGCCCATAAAAAAAAAAAAAAAAGTAATAAGACATGTGTGCTGAAATTAACATTTTGACATGGAAAAAAGATGAAATCTGTGCAACCAACTTTAATATACAAATTCTGAAAATGCTCTAAAAATATGACAGCACAGAATTTAGTTAAAAAATATATATTCTGAGCTTAGGAATTATTTATTTCTAAAACAAAATTACAGTTTGTCAAATTAATGTTTTCTTGCGCACTTTGAGGGAAATACATACTAATTCCTTTCCTAAACTCATCTGATTGAACAAATGAAATTTATTTTATTTCAGTAGACAATGTCAAATGCACAGAAAAACAATATTTTCTTTAGCATACAATATAAATTACTTTATATGAAGAATTTATAATTATTTAAATCTCATCATTAGAATAAAACTTCTGCTACAACCTTTAAGCAAAGAAAATAATTATATGTAACAGCATTCCAGTGATAAAGGAAATTGCAGGTATATATTGCTGCAATATCATTGGCTTATTCTGAAAATTACATCAGAGGCAGTATCTAAGAGCCCTCTTTTCAAGAAATTTTGGATTATTTTTTAAGTTTAGAAATCCATATTTCTTTTACAATTTAAAGAATGAGTAAAAGCAAAGAATTAACATTCAAACAGTCCTGTCTTTGAACTCTCTATACTTCAGTTGCTTACTATCTCGACCTGAGCTAGTTTCTTTACCTCCCTAAACCTTAATTTTCTCATCAGCAAAATAAAGATAATATTTTAGCAGCATTTGTAGAAGGAATAAATGAGATAATGTGTGTTGGTGGGTATTTTATTTTGAAAGGCTATCAGAATGTAATACACCTGAGATGGATTGGCTTTTACAAAGGGGAGTCCTTTAGTTACAAATTGGGAAGGCACTTGGCAATGTGTGCTGGACCTCTCTCCTGGCTTTTGGATTCAAATGGCTTCCCTTCTGCTTCTCCAAATGTTTGGGACTGAGCTGGCTATGAGCTTTGAGCTCTGAGCTGTATTGTACTGGACTATGTTGAGCTACTCCTCTCTCTTTTTGACCTCTTCTTTTAAGCCTCACTCACTACAGAAGGCACTCCCTGAATCCAGCTGCAGATGTATTAAGCCATAGATGAATTTCACAGATGATTTAAGTCCATGGAAACAGAACTGGGCACCATCCCCTAGCCAAGTCGACACCTAAACCTAACTATCAAAGTGGGTATTCCATAAATGGCAAATGCTTTTATTACTAATGTTATTGTTTATGGTGGAGAGAAAGTGTATATCCAGGATTTAGCAAACGTTTAGAAGCTGTAGAAGCTGGTGACAAAGTGGGCAGATAAAGCATCAGGCTGGAGCAAGCAAAACCGTAAAATTCTCCTTGATTTAAAATATTTTTCCCATCTTCTCAGTAGACTGTCGCTCACATGGCATCTGAGCTGATTTAGCTGATTTGCTCTAAGGAAATGGTTTGGAGGTGGGCAGGAAAGAGTGCTAATTTTGGAGTTCAGATCACCGTGGAGGAGGGCAAATTTGACTTCCATAGATGGCAAACTTGATTAACAATGCCTTGATTTATTTATGGTTGTATTAAGGAATGTGCAAAGAGGTGCAGGTACAGCTATCCTAACAAATGAGATGGCACAACTTTACATAAATATATGCTGATCTACTTTCATTGACCTAATGTGAGGATTTTTTCCCCTTCATAATAGATTCTTCTGTGGTAAATTTTGTTGACTTTCTACCACATTCCCTCCCACAATGCCTGCTTTATCCCTTTCTGACCATCCAGAATATACTAAGGGGAAAAAAAGCTAGTATTTACAAAGTGTAATTACAAAGATAAATCTGCCTCAAAAGAAACCATTCACATACAAATAAATCTTGCATTTTCTCCAATTTCTTTTTTCATTTTTCATACCTCACTCTCTACCAGAGCATTGAAAATATATTTCATTTAAAAATCCAACTTAATTATGGTAAGTCTGTGTGATGCTTAGATTCTGGTGTCAACTTGGCCAAACGATTATGTCCAGTTGTTGTCAGGCAAGCACTGGCATGACCATTGCAAGAATATTTCATGGGTAGTTGATTAAACCATCAGTCAGTTGATTGCATTTGTGGCTGATTACACCTGTAATCAATAAAGGTAGCCTCCCACAATGAGATAATCCAATCAATTGAAGGTTCTTAAGGGAGAAGAGAGGCTGTTTCACAGCTTCTTCAGCCAGCGAGCCTCTCCTGTGGAGTTCATCCAGACCATTCATCAGAGCTGCCAGCTTCACAGCCTGCCCTACAGATTTTGGACTCTTCCATTCTCACAGCTGCATGAGCTACCTTTATAAATCTCATACTTACAGATCTCTCCTATTGGTTCTATTTCTCTAGAGAACCCTAACACAGCTTGATACCAGGAGTGGTTCTTGAGAAACAGAATCTTAAAAATGGGTTTTTATAATTGGTTTTCTACTCTGACTAGACTCAGAGGCACTAATGACTCTATTTCCAATTATAAAAATGGCACTGACAGTCCATGGGGTGAATTGGCAAAAGAGATACTCAAAACATCACCATTAGTTTCTGCTAATTGTATGCTTATATGAGGCAAGGCTTTGGATGATAATGTTTGTGACACCTTTACAGAGTTTTGTGGAATTGAGATGTATAATCATGTTGGCTGCTTGTTTGTTAGATATGCTGTATACAATGATGAGGGAAAGGGATGAGCTGAAGACTTCAAATTTGAAACTTCAGTGCCTTAAGAATGATGTAAAAGTTTCCATGTGTGCCCTGAGAGAAAATCTTATTTCCTGTGCTCACAGACTTGAGATCTCTGAAAGCCAGACACAAAGCCTCATTGTGCAAGTAGCAGATTTACAACATAAACTAAAATCTCAACCTTGCAGGGTGTCTGAATTTAAAGTAAGGGCTTTGATTGGAAAAGAATGGGATCCTGAAAGGTGGGATGGTGATATCTGGCTTGATAATAATAATAATGGGAAGATGGGATCCCTGGAAACTGCTGAGCCTTTGCTAGATAGACCTGTAATGGACTGCTCTGAGGAAAAAGCTCCCCAACTTCCAGCCTTTCTCGAAGAAACAGCTTCCTAGCCTCCAGTCTCCTCAGAGGAGTCTGCCATCCAACCTCCACCTAATGAGATTAACCCTTCACTGCCTGCTAACCCAGTAACCACCTCTACTGGGGAATCAGCCCTCACTCTTCTGTCTGGAGTGACTAATTCTGTTTCACCAGACGAAACTGCAAGGGAATGCCCTGAGGTAACTGGCTTGAAATATACTTCTATTTCTTTTAATTACCCACCCCCACCTCCCTCTTTTCTTCAAGACCAATGACTAAAGTCCCAACAAGCCCTGAAAGGTGAGGTACAAAGTGTGACCCATGAGGAGGTATGCTATATTTCAAAAGAACTGCATGAATTTTCCAATATATAGACAGAAATCAGAGGAATACATGGTAGAATGAATATTAAGGTTGTGGAGTATAGGTGGAAGGAATATAAAGTTGGATCAAACTGAATTTATTGATATGGGCCCACCAAAAAGAGATTGTCCATTCAAGTGTAGCTTGAGGGTTTAGAAAGGGCATTAATATTTTGTTTGGATGATTGGCTGAAACATGGATCAAAAGATAGCTGACATTACCTGAGGTCAAAATGCAAGAACTATCTGGTATAATGTAGATAAGGGGATCCAGAGGCTTAGAATGTTAGAGTGGATTTATCATGGAAGACCTGCTTCATGCCCCGGGAATGTCCAGAGGACACATCTTTCACCAGAACCTTGAGAAATAAATTTGTGAGACTAGCTCCATCATCCCTGAAGAGCTCTGTAATCACCCTTCTCTGTAGTCAGATATTACTGTGGGAACTGCTGTCACTGAACTGGAATCCTTAAACACAATGGGGATGATCAAATCCTGAGTTGGCACAAGCCATGTGGTGCCAGCTAATCACCATAGACAAGATGGGTGTGGCCACCATAATGGACAGCAGACTCAAAACAGCAGTCAAAATAATCTGACTCGCAGACACTTGTGGTGATAACTAGTAGATCATGGGGTACCTAGAAGTAAAATAGATGGGCAGTCTACTAAATTCTTGCCTGAGCTGTATAAGCAGAATAATTCCAGGTCAAGTGAACAGAAGTCTAACTTGAATTATAAAAACAGAGAGTCATGACCCCCTAATCAATTCTCAGACTTGAGACAGTTTACAAACCCAGAGCCACTCAAATGAAGGGAGGGCTGGGTATCTTTGGGAAAGGACCCTTTTACACTGCCCCAAATTTACACTGTTACACCTTCCTTGCAGCCTTCTCCAAGGAGACCTATGGCCTTTTACCAGGGTGAATATGCACTAGGGAAAAGGAAATGATCAGATACTTCAGGGATTATTGGATACTGGCTCAGAAGTGACAATTCCAGGTGACCAAAACACCACTCTAGTCCATCAGTCAGAGTAGGGACTTATGGAGGTCAGGAGATCAATGGAGTTTTAGCTCAGATCCAAATCACAGTGGGTCCAATGGGTCCCTAGACCCATTCTGTTGTTATTTCTCCAGTTCCAGAATGCATAATTGGAATCGACACACTCAGTAACTGACAAGATCCCCACATTGGTTCTCTGACTTGTGGAATGAGGGTTATTATGATAGAAAAGGTCAAGTGGAAGTCACTAGAACTGCCCCTACCTAGCAAAATAGTGAATCAGAAGCAATACCATATTCCTGAAGGGACTGCAGAGATTGAGATTAGTGTCACTTTTAAGGCTTGGGAGGATGCAGGGGTGGTGATTCCCACCACATTCCCATTCAACTCTCCTATTGGCCTGCACAGAAAACAGATGGGTCTTGGAGGATGACAGTGGATTATCATAAATTTAACAGTTGGTGACCATAATTGCAGCTGCTGTCCTAGATGTTGTTTGAGGAAATCAACACATTGCCTGGTACCTGGTATGCAGCTAGATGTTGCCTGAGGAAATCAACATATTGCCTGGTACCTGGCAAATGCTTTACCCTCAATAGCTATCAGTAAAGAGTACCAGAAACAGTCTGCATTCAGCTGCCAAGGCCTAGCAATAGATACCTTCACTATCCTGCCTCAGGGGTATATCAACTCTTCAGTCCTATGCCACAATCTTGTCTGCAGAGACCTTGATCATTTCTACCCCCACAACAAGACATCACACTGGTACATTATACTGACGATGTCATGCTGATTGGACCAGACTTATTGGTAAGGCATTTGTGGGGCAGGAGTTGGGAGACAAATCCAACAAAAATACAGAGCCCTTCCACCTCAGTGAAGTTTCTAGATGTCCAGTGGTGTGGGCATGTTGAGATATCCCTTCTAAAGTGAAGGATAAGCTATTGAATCTGGCCCTTCATGCAACAAAAAAAGAGACACAATGCCTAGTTATCTTCTTTGGATTATGGAGACAACATATTCTTCAGTTGGGTGTGTTACTCCACCCATTTACCAAGTAACCAGAAAACTGCTAGTTCTGAGTGGGGATTAGAACAAGAGGAGGCTCTGTGACAGGTCTAGGTTGCTGTGCAAGCTGCTCTGACACTTGGGCCATATAATCCAGCAGGTCCAATTGTGCTGGAAGTGTCAGTGGCAAATAGAGATGCTGTCTAGAGCCTTTGATGGGCCCCTACAGGAGAATCACAACTAAGGATTTTGGAGCAAAGCCTTACCGTCCACTGCAGATAACTACTCTACTTTTGAAAAATAGTGTTTAGTCTACTATGGGCCTTCATAGAGACTGAACACTTAACTATGGGCTACCAAGTTACCATGAGACCTGAGTTGCCTATCATAAGCGGGTGTTGTCTGACCCACCAAGCCAAAAGTTGGGCATGCACAACAACACTCCATCATAAAATGGAAATGGTATGTTAGACATAGAGCTTGAGCATGTCCTGAAGAACAAACACTCCATCATAAATGGAAATGGTATGTTAGACATAGAGCTTGAGCATGTCCTGAAGAACAAATAAGTTACATGAAGAAGTGGCCCAAATGCCCATGGCCCTCCTGCCACATTACCTTCTCTTTCTCAGACCAAGCTATTTATCTTGTGGAGTTCCTTGCAGTCAATTGACTGAGGAAGAGAAAACTTGGGCCTGGTTTACAGATGGTTCTTGCATGATATGCAGGGACTACCTGGAAGTGGACAGCTGTGGCACTACATTCCCATCCTTGGATGTCCTTAAAGGAAAGTGGCGAGGGGAAATCCTCTCAGTGGGCAGGATTCAAGCAGTGCACCTGGCTGCTCATTTTGCTTGGAAGGAGAACTGGCCAGAGGTGCATTTGTATACTGACTCGTGGGGTTCTTAATGTTCTTTATGGTTTGGCTGGATTTCAGGGACTTAGAAGGAGCGTGATTGGAAAATTGCTGACAAAGAGGTCTGAGGAAGACGTATGTGGGTAGCCCTTTTTGAGTGGGCAAAGAACTTGAAAATATTTGTGTCCAATATGAATGCTTACAAGAGGGTGACTTCAGCAGAGGAAGATTTTAGTAATCAAGTGGATAAGGTTACCTGTCCTGTGAATACAAGTCATCCTCTTTCCTCAGGCACTCTTGCCATTGCCCAATGGGCTCACGAACAAAGTGGGCATGGTGGTAGAGATGGAGGTTATGCATGGGCTCAGCAATGTGGACTTCCACTCACTAAAGCTGATCTGGCTATGGCCACTGCTGAGTGTCCAATCTGCCAGCAGCAGAGACCCACATTCTGTCCCTGATATGGCACCAATCTCCAAGGTGATCAACCTGCTGCCTGGTGGCAGGTTGATTACATTGGACCACTTTCATCACGGAAGGAGCAGCGATTTGTTCTAACAGGAATAAGCACATACTTCAGATATGGATTTACATTCCCTGCCCTGCAATGCTTTCGCAAAAACTACCTTACATGGATGTATGGAATGCCTATCCACCATCATGGTATTCCACACAGCATTGCTTCTGATCAGTAAACCCACTTCACAGCAAATGAAGTGTGGGAATGGGCACATGCTGATGGAATTCTCTGGTCTTACCATGTTCCCCATCATCCGGAGGCAGCTGGGTTGATAGAATGGTGGAATAGCCTTTTGAAGACCCCATTACAGTGCCAACTGGATGACAATACTTTGCAGGGCTGGGGCAATGTTCTCCAGGAGGCTCTGTATGCTCTGAAACAACATCCACTTTAAAGTGCTGTTTCTTACACAGCCAAGATTCACGGGTCCAGGAATCAAAGGATGGAAATGGGAGTGGCACCACTCACCATCACTCCTAGTGATCCACTAGGAAAATTTTTGCTTTCTGTCCCTGAAACCTTAATCTCTGCTGGTCTATAGGTCTTAGTTCCAAAAGGAGGAGTGCTCCTTCCAGGAGACAGAACAATGATTCCATTGAACTGGAAATTAAAACTGCCACCTGGCAACTCTGAGCTTCTCATACCACTGAATCAACAGGCACAAAAGGGGATTAGTGTTCTGTCTGATGTGATTGATCCTGACTATCAAGGGAAAATAGGACTGCAACTACACAATGGAAGTAAAGAAGAATTTTTTCCCTAGAATACAGGAGATTCTCTAAGATGTCTCTTAGTACTACCATGCCCTGTGATAAAATTCAATGGAAAACTGCAACAACCCAATCTAAGCAGGACTACAAATGGCCCAGGAACTTCAGGAATGAAGGTCTGGGTCACCCCACCTGGCAAAGAATCATAGCCAGCTGAAGTACTTGCTGAGGGTAAAGGGAACATGGAATGGGTAGTACAAGAAGTTAGCGACAGACATGAACTACAATGATATGACCAGTTACAGAAATGAGGACAATGATTGTATGAATATTTTCTCCCTGTTTTGTTATGAATATGTTTGCATTTGTACATAAGCAAATACTTTGTTTTCCTCTTATCATATGACATAAGTCGTATTGTTCATGTTTTAGTATTTAAGTCATAGGATATGAAGTTTAAGAGCGAATGTTACCTAAGGATTTGTACCCTATTCTGGAGAGATGTAGTGCATTTCTAGTTGTATACAGGGCAGTTGAGTATAGTTAGGCAAAAGATATGTCTGTTACTGTGTTCTCTTTGGAGATTAAGCATGTTTCAAGGTAATGTGTATAGCCACCAAGTCAACAAGGGGTGGACTGTGATGGTTAGATTATGGTCAACTTGGCCAAATGATTATGCCCAGTTGTCTGGTCAGGCAAACACTGGCCTGACCATTGCTGCAGGGATATTTTGTGGCTGGCTGATTAAATCATCAGTCAGTTGATTACATCTGTGATCAATTAAGGTGTGCTTCCCACAATGATATAATCCAATCAGTCAAAGGCTTTTAAGGAAGAAGAGAGACTTTTTCACTGCTCCTTCAGCCAGCGAGAATCCTTACTAACACAGTCTGTTTCAAAGACTACTCAAAAGCACCTACTGATTACTTCCTTCAAAAAAACTAGTTAACGAAAAATTTATAAACTATATGTACCCCTTTCCACCCTGGTCTGTTGGGCACAAATGTATAATGGTTTTACTATGTTTCTCAGTTGTATCTGATTTAGCATGATAAAATCAACTAAATATCCCAATCTGATCTAAAGTAACATAGATAACCAACTTGCTGACACAATCAGTAAGTTTATAGCTTTACTTAGAACAATGTTTATATATACTTTGGTTTTGTTTCTCAGTGGTGTCAGTCCTAATTTAGGATGAAGGATGAAATAACTCAAATATAGCTTATTTAATTGCTCTAAGTTGTTCAGCTTGCCCAGTATGTGTTTTCCCTTTATATGGGAAAATCACCTGGATTTTCCTTTGGGAAAATCATCATCAGTCACTTTAATTCACCCATTAACACTTCCCTCTCCCAAGTTTCAGGATTAGGCAAGATAATGAGGCCCCACCTATCTATTGAAATGTTCCAGCATCCTCATCACAGAGGTATGCTTGATCATCCTCACCACAAAGACTGGTTTATAGTAAGCACATAGCCGACCATCAAATTAGAATAAAAGATATATCTCAAACTATCAGAAAAAAAATGATACACTTTTTATTGTGTGTATTTTCCTACTGTGTCTGCTGAAAGAATATGATAGAAGTCTGAAAATTCTGGTGGCCATCTTGTCTCCAATTCAAGCCAATAAAAAAAAAGGCATATTCTAGAGATAGAGATTTTTTAGTTTTTAGACCAAGCTGGGCCTAAAGTTTGAAGCCTAAGCTTGCATTCTAGCATCCACTGAAAGAGCCAATAAATTTCTTTTTTGCTTAAGCCAGTTTAAGATCAGTGTTTGGTGATACGTATTTATGAATGATGAAAGATTTATGAGTGACCTGGTTTGCTAAAAAGATGTCAAATGGAATGAAACAGAGAAGCTGCAAAAGGAAGAAAACATCTAGGAGTTAAGAAAATTGAGATGATAAAGAGTGTAATCCAAGAATGGATAGCATGTCAGTACAAAAAAAAAAAAAATCCTGAGCCCTCTTATGGTAAAAACTGAGAGCCTACTCATAGAAATATCGATGAGATCATATTTCAAAAGTTTTCCTTGGCATGCTATGTATTTTACAATAAACTATGCAAATCTAATTTACCTTTATATCTATAATTTGAGGAAACAGGCTATCACATAGTTATCAAGATTTAAAAAGCAACAATAAAAATTCACTGGCTAACATTGCTTCAAAATTTTTTCTTACTCTTCTAATTCTTCATGGGTTCACACTGGCTTTTCTTAAATGTAATATATTAATATAGTCTACATTTTCTTTTTTTGAATTCATATTTTCTGTTAGACCTGATTAAATTCATTCGCTCATTCTCTCTGTACATAAAAGTATACAAAGTAATATATTGGTATAATAATCAATAGAGCTGTTCATTAAGTATTTCTGGTCCACTACCCTTCTAAGCACATGGCTTGATTATATTTCCTGATCCACAGTTTGCTTAAGAGGAAATCCATGACTCCTGGTTCCGGTTCCTTAAGTAGCTAGCAGAAATGATACTGTCACTTTCAGACCAGAGCATTTAATTGCCTCTTTGAGACCTCTGAAAGTTCACTTTTCACCCTGCCAGGATCATTGGCAAAATGTGACCTAGTAACTATTCCTTCAGTCTCAAAGTGAGAATATATGGAGCAGAGACCCAAGCTGATCTATGATGAACACAAAGCTTGAATGACAAACATTTATTGCTATAAGACACTAAAATTTGGGAGGTGTTTTAACCATAGAAAAATCTAATCTACCCAGGCTGATAAACTATGTGTAGTGGAATACATTTAAGGATAAGGCTTAGCCCCCACAATTAAAAAGTTGTAGTGAGGAATGACTTAATAAAACATAAAAAAAAAAGGAACAAAAGAAAGAGTGCATGTTAAATAGAAGTTATATAAAATTTCTGTGTTCAGGAGGGGATATAAAGGGAAATAATTAATTCATTCTGATTGGAAATATTAGGACTATGCAGACATCTGATATTTAAGCTGAATCTATAAAAGATAGGTAGAGGGGCAAGATGGCAGTATAGTGAGGTGTGGAATTTAGTTCGCCCTCCAGGGCACTAGTGAATAGCCAGGAAGTATATGGAACAACTGATGGGGGACATTAGTGATGGGACACACATTGTATACCAGTCTGGAATGGATGGAATGGCTGAAATCCCACATAAGAAATGTAAGTCTCCCAAGGCAGCACCCCTCCACCATGGGCACAGCAGACTGGTTTCCTGAGGGAAAAAGAAACAGATTGTACCAGGAGCAAGGAAGATAGCACAACAAAGCTCCAATTAACAAATTCTTACTGCTGGAAACAGTCCTGGAGCACAGAAAAGCACAGATAAACCTGGACTAAGTACTAAAGGAATCAGGAGTTTTTGCCCCAGCAGAGAGGGATGGGGCCATCAGAAAACAAAACAAAATGCTTTTTGAGTTTAAGGACAGCACAAAATATTGGAAAAGGGATGGGCCCCAAGAAAATGGGGGGCACATTGAGCCTGGGGACACACAGAGGTGTGTATTAACTCCAGCTCTTGACTGGCCAACCCAGGGAGCTGGGGTCTGGCTCTGAAAAGTTTTTTTTTTTCCCCCTCTCTCTCTCTTTTTAACTTCTTAATGGCTCATTAGATAGAACTGCAAGCACTCTCAGGCTTCAGCACTGCCTCAGGTAAGGGCATAACTAAGGGGTTTCTGAGGGATGAAGTAACTAGTGAGGTGAATGGGGATAATTTCCTAAAGAGTAAAACCTCCCCAAGAACAGGGGTATGGGGCTCAGCTCAAATGGTAGCACTCCTTCAGGGAATTCAGGCCCCAAGGCCTGGAAAACAGAAGCAACTTAAGCCCACCTCCTACCTCTGCCTCTGTCTCAACCACACCACTGGCAGGGAGAGGCTGTTGAGAATTAAAGACACTGCATCGCTTTATGCTGGTGGCTAATAAGTGCGACATGCTGGGCAGGACAGGAAGAGCACAGAGTCTAGAGGCTTGATAGGAAAGTCTTACAACCTACAGGATCTCACTTCAGGGAAACTTGATACTGGTTACACCCTCCTCTGGGATGTGGGCCTATCTGGTATGGGAAACTCTGACTGGGATCAATCATATCTGAGGAAATCCTCCTCAAAAAAAGGCTCCTTATAGGCAGGGAAAGAACCAGAAAAATAAAAACTGAAAATTTCTGGTCAGTTAAACAGAAGCTGTGCTAGAGGCTGAACTGAGTGCTAAAGAACACACAGAGAACAAAGCCAACCAAGAAGAACACTCTAGGTAAAAGATTGAAAGTGACCTCCAGAAGATTGAAATCACACAAAACACTTTCACAGATCATAATGGAATGAAGTTGGAAATCAATTACAGGCAGAGGGCTGGAAAACTCACGAAAGTATGGAGGCTAAACAACACAGTCTTAAACAACCAGTGGATCAAAGAAGAAATTGCAAGAGAAATCAGTAAATATCTTAATGCAAATAAAAATAAAAAAAAACAATATATAAAAACTCATGGGATGCAGCAAAGGTGGTGCTGAGAGGGAAATTTATTGCCCAAAATGCCTATATTAAAAAAGAAGAAAGAGCAAAAGTCAAGGATTAACTAATCACCTGGAAAAACTAGAGGAAGAACAGCAATTAATTAAAAAACAAACAAAAGAAAAGGGATAATGAAGATTAGAGCAGAAATAATGAAATTGAGAATATGAAAAGAACAGAGAAAATCAACAAAATTAGAAGCTGGTTATTTGAGAAAATCAATGAAATCAAAGGACCTTAACTAGGCAGATGACAGAGAGAGAGAGAGAGAGAGAGAGAGAGAGAGAGAGAGAGGATGCAAACAGATAAAATCAGATATAGAAGAGGGGCCATAACGATTGACCCTGCAGAAATAAAGGAGGCAATGAGAGGATACTATGAACAACTATATGCCAATAAAGTGGACAATGTAGATGAAATGGACAACTTTCTAGAAAAGCATGAACAACTAACAATGACTTGAGAAGAAATAGATGACCTCCACAAACCAAAGACAAGAAAAGAGATTGAATCAGTCACCAAGAGGCTCCCCAAAAAGAAAATTCTAGGGCCACATGGTCTCATATGTGAATTCTACCAAACATTCAAGAAAGAATTAGAACCAATTCTGTTCAAACTCTTCAAAAAAATTGAAGAGGGAAAGCACCTAACTCATGCTATGAAACCAACATCATCCTAATATTAAAGCCAGAAAAACATATTACAAGAAAATTACAATCTCTTTAATGAATATAGATGCAAAAATCCTCAACAAAATACTTGCAAATTGAATCCAGCACATTAAAAGAATTATACACCATAAGCAAATGGGATTTAATTCAGGTATGCAGGCTGGTTCAACACAAGAAATCAATTAATGTAATTCACCATATCAAGAAATTAAAGCAGAAAACCACATAATCATCTCGATTGATGCAGAAAAGGCATCTGACAAAATTCAAAATCCTTTCTTGATGAAAATTCTTCAAAGGATAGGAATAGAAGGGAACTTCCTCAACTTGATAAAGAGAATAAATGAAAAACCCACAGCTAACATCATCCTCAATGGTGAAAGACTGAAAGCTTTCCCTCTATGATCAGGAAAAAGACAAGGATGCCCACTGTCACCACTGTTACTCAACATTGTTCTGGAAGTTCTAGCCAGAGCAATTAGACAAGAAAAAGAAACAAAAGGCATCTGTATTAGTTAGGGTTCTCTAGAGAAACAGAATCAACAGGGAACACTTGCAAATATAAAATTTATAAAAGTGTCTCACGTGACCGCAGGAACACAGAGTCCAAAATCCACAGGGCAGGCTGTGAAGCCGACGACTCCGAGGGAGGGTCTGGATGAACTCCACAGGAGAGGCTCACCAGCCGAAGCAGGAATGGAATCTGTCTCCTCTGAGTTTTCCTTAAAAGGCTTCCCATGATTAGATTTAGCATCACTAATTGCAGAAGACACTCCCCTTTGACTGATTACAAATGGAA
The DNA here is from genome assembly GCA_004026745.1 of Myrmecophaga tridactyla. NCBI lineage: Eukaryota > Metazoa > Chordata > Mammalia > Pilosa > Myrmecophagidae > Myrmecophaga > Myrmecophaga tridactyla. The sequence continues at coordinate 48,236 of PVIY010009250.1, read as the reverse complement.
TCAGCTGTGGATGCAGCTGACGTGATCATGACCTAATCCTATGAAATGTCCTCATTGCAACAGACAGGCCAGCGCTTGCCCAATCATATAAACAGGTACCACAACTTGGCCAAGTTGACACGTGTCCCTAACCATGACAGCATCTGAATTTGAAAGGAAGAAGTAAAACTCTCACTATTTGCAGAAGACATGATACTACATGCCAAAAATCCAAAAAAAAAAAAAAAAAATCTACAGCAAAGCTACTAGAGCTAATAAGTGAGTACAACAAATTGGCTGGGTACAAGATCAACACCCCAAAATCAGCAGTGTTTCTACACACTAGTAATGACATCATACAATCCAACCTAAGTAAAAAATCAGCAGTTTGAGCAATGGTGGCTCAGTGGCAGAGTTCTTGCCTGCCATGCTGGAGACCTAGGTTTGATTCCTGGTGCCTGCCCATGTTAAAAAACAAACAAACAAACAAAAATTCAGCAGTTCATGGTATAATCACATAGCCATGCCCTCACCATCACAACTATCTGAGGATATTTCCTTTTCTTCAGCAAAAAATCCCATACCCCTCTCCCATAACCCCCATTTATTGACATTTAGTTTTGGTATATTGCCTTTGTTAAATTCAATGGAAGAATATTATAATGTTACTGTTAACTATAGACCCTAGCTTTCACTGATTGTATTTTTTACTGTAAAACCATCCCATTTTCAACATTTTACAATGTTAACATTCATTTGTTCTCCCTCTACAAAAGCATTCTTATATTTGTACACTTAATACCTATCACTGTCTACTCTAGGCATTCTTAAGTTATACCATCTCAGTCTTTATCCTCTGTCTTTCCCCAAGAAGAAAATGTTAAAAAAAAAGTTGAAAAAGTGATCAAATTTAATCTAGAGATATGATTGAAGCTGATCTGGATAGGACTAAGGTAAATCAGAATACAGGGTAAAGGATGATATGGTGAATATTTTAAAACTTCAACTCCCTTGTAAGACCAAAGGAAGAGATGTTTGTTTGGTGCAAAATTTATATTTTTGGTACCATATTATCTAATTTAACTTGTATGGTCAGTTTATTCAAACACCATAATCACATGGAACCTTGAATAGAGCATGAGATCTTGTTCATTTGTACAGGTTAGTGTGATGCCCTGATATACCCCAGAGTAATTTGGACAGAGAATAAAAAAGTAATTGCAAAGTTCCCTTGGGGGACTGGGGAGAAAGGAGGAAATATTCAACTTCCCCATTTGAGGAATTCTTGATATTCACAAGCATTGGGGACAACCAATTCAATAGGCTGAGCCCTTGATCTTAGGGCTCACTTCTATGAAACTTATTCCTGCAAAGGATAAGATAAATCTACTTATATTTATGCCTAAGAGTCACACCCAGAGAACCTCTTTTTTTGCTCAGATGTGGCTCTCTCTAAGCCAATTTGGCAGATAAACTCACTCCTCTCCCTGCCTATGTGGGGCATGACTCCCAGGGGTGTAAATCTCCCTGGCAATGTCGAACATACTCCTGGGGATAAGCCAGGACCTGGCATCATGGGATTGAGAAAGCCTTCTTGACCAAAGGGGGAAGAGAGAAAGGAGACAAAATAAAGTTTCAGTGGCTGAGAGATTTCAAACAGTCTAATGGTTATCCTGGAGATTATTCTTATACATTAGATAGATATCTCTTTTCAGTTTATGCTGTGTTGGAATAGTCAGAGGGACCCCAGTAGTCTTGATTCTTAAAGACAAATATATCACTATATAGCTTTTACAACGTGACCATGTGATTGCAAGAAGCTTATATGCAGATGCTCCCTTTATCCAGGGTATGGACAGATGGGTAAAACAATAAAGACAAAAAAATAGAAATAAATAATGGAAGAAGGGATAAGGGGTAACAAAAAAAATTGGGTAAATTGCAATGCTAGTGATCAATGAGAGGCTGGGGTAAGGGGTATGGGATGTATGGGACTTTTCTTTGTTCTTTTCATTTCTTTTGCTGGAGTGACGCAAATGTTCTAAAAATGATCATGGTGATGAATACACAACTATGTGATGATACTGTGAGCCACAGATTCTACACTTTGAATGATTTGTATGGTGCATGACGATATCTCAAAAATATTTTTTTTAAAAAAAGATAGGATTTCGTTAGATTGAGAAACTGTAGAAATGATAATCTTATGTGTTTCAAGCAGAGGAAGCAGCAACAAGTAAAAGCAAGGAGATAACAGAGGACATGAACACCATATTACAAATTACTGCAGGAGATAGTACTATCAGGGCCCCTGTTATAAGGCCTTGAACATCCATCAAAGAATCTGGATGTTACTGAGGCAAAGTATCCTAAAGCATGGTTTCTTCCCAATTTCATTTAATTTTATTTTTACATTTAGATATACAATTAATTTGGATTTTTGTGTGTGTGTGGTATGAAATGAGGCTCAAGTTCTACTGTTTTTTCAATATAGATACATAATTGACCCAGCGCCATTTATAGAAAAGAGCTTTCCCATACTGATCCATAGTGCTATTATTGTCAAATCAAGCACCCATACATTCTGGACTCTATTCTGTTTCTTTCTTTATCTATTCTTGTGCCAGTACTGTGCCATATTAACTATTATAACTTTATAATAAGTATTAACATATAATAGAGAAATTCTTCTCAATATGCTATGTAAGATTGTCTTAGCTATTCTTGGAAGTATTTTACAGTTAACTTGACAATTTCCACAAACAAAACTACCTGGGTTTTGTTCCACATTGTACTGAATCTATACATCAATTTGGAGGTTATTATCATTTAATCTTCTGTTCTATGAATGTGGTATGCCTCTATCTGTAGAGCAGTCTTCTTTTATTTCTCTCAATAACTTTTCATAGGGTAGAGGTCTTGCCCGTCACTTATTAGATTCATCCTAATAATAATAATAACATTTTTAATATTATGTCAATAGTGTTATTTTTTACATTTCATTTTTTTATTTGGAGCTAGTATATAAAAATACATTTCTTTATATTAATCTTGCATCTATCCACTTCATAATCTCTCCTACATATCAAATGAATTTATCTGTAAGTTCCTTTGGGTTTTCTTTATTTGGAATTTGTTCATATTAATTTTCAAAATATGACAGATTTGTTTCTTCCCTCGCAATTCACAGTTTAGTTCTCTTGTCTCATTTTACGATTAGAAGCACCAATATAATGTAGAATAGAAGTAGTCAAAGTCTCACTTCTAGTCTCATAAAAAGTTTTTAATTTTTTTACTTTTAATTATAATACTTACTATAGGTTTCAATAGACACTTCTTATCAGATTAAGGAAGTTCCTCTCTATGACAAGTTTGCTAATTTTATAATATGCAAAAATTACAATATAAAAATATAAAAGAATGATATATCATGAATGGAGATTAAATTTATCATCTATGTTTTTTCTTTATCTACTGAAATGATCATAAGATTATTCTCCTTTATTCTGTTAATGTGATTGTTCTAGTTTGCTAGCTGCCAGAATGCAATATACTAGAAATGGAATGGCTTTTAAAAAGGGGAATTTAATAAATTGCTAGTTTACAGTTCTAAGGCTGAGAAAATGTCCCAATTAAAGTAAGTCTAAAAAAAAGTCCAAATTAAGGCACCCAGGGAAAGATGCCTTGGTTCAAGAAGGCTGATAACATTCAGTTACCCTCTCAGCTGGAAGGACACATGGTGAACATGGTGGTGTCTGCTAGCTTTCTCTCCAGGCCTCCTGCTTCATAAAGCTCCCTGGGAGGCATTTTCCTTTTTCATCTCCAAAGGCTGGTGGATTCTGTGGTTTTCTCATCCTTCTGTCGTGGTTCTGCAGCTCTCTCCTCATTCTCAAAAGGAACTCTTTCTGAAATGTCTCCTCTTTTACAGGATTCCAGCAAACTAATCAAGACCCACGTAGAATAGGTGGAGACATGTCTCCATCTAATCAAGTTTAATACCCACAATTGAGTCAGATCTCCATGGAGATAACCTGATAATCAAACTTCCAACCTACAGTACTGAATAGGGATTAGAAAAAAACCATTGCTTCCACAGGATTGATTAGGATTAAAACATGGCTTTTCTAGGGTACATAAATCCTTTCAACCCAGCACAGTGATGAATTATATGAATTGATATTTTGATATTAAACCGAATTTGTGTTTTAAGTATAAACCCAACTTGATTGAGCTGTATTATTTTCTCCATATAACTCTTAATTTGTTAATATTTTGCCTAAGACTTTTGTACTTATTATGACCCTGAAAGAGACATTTCTATAATTTTCCTTCTTTTGTAATAACTAGCTAAAATTCATATATCAAGGGAATAATGGTCTTAAAACAAGATAGGACATGTTTCAACTTTTAATTTTCCTTGGAAAACTTTTACAATATTGATGTTATTTATTCCATAAATGTTTAATGGAATTCATCGGTGTAGCCATTTGAGTCTGGAGTTTTCTTTGTGGGAAGGTTTTTAATTATTCATTCAATTTTTTAATACTGGTTCAGTGGCAGAATGCTCACCTTCCATGCAGGAGACCCAGATTCGATTCCCAGACCATGCACCTCCCCACCAAAAAAAATTTTTAATAATAATAGCACTATTATCTATGTTTCTAATGTTTTTCTAGGAATATGTCCATATTATTTAAATTTACAATTTTATGGCCTGAATTCGATCATAATATCTTATCTATGTTTCCTCTCTTTTGCATCTTGATCACTTTTGAGAGGGGTTTCTCAATTTTATTAGACTTTTCAAAGAACCAACTTTTAGCTTTGCTGAGTTTCTCTATTGTATGTTTGTTTTTCTATTCCATTAAATTTTGCTCATCTTTATTTGTTCCTCCCTTCTATTTGCTGTTTTTGCGTAATCCTTGAGATGAGCGTTTACATCATTTTTTAGCCTCTAATATATGAATTTATGATTATAACTATCCCTTGGAGCACAATTTTATATGTAACATTTCCCCACATGTTTTATACGTAGTGTATCATTCTTTCAAAATGTTTTCTTATTTTACTTACAATTTCTCCTCTGACCTTAATGAATTATTTAGAAATGTATATCTTTGCCTTCAAACACAGAAGGGTTTTCTAGTAAACTTTTTGCTACTGATTTCCATTTCAGAAAACATAGCCTGTTTCATTTCATTTCTTTGAAATTTTGTTGAAACTGACTTTACGGAGGGCATGTGGTCTTTCTTGGTAAATGTTCTGTATACATTTGAAAACAATGCCTAGTCTGCAATATTAGGTATGGTAATCTATACATTTAACGTTGGTTCAAATGTATTTAGTTTTGTTTTTTTTACCTGCTTATTCTATTAGTTACTAACTTATATTATTAGTTAACACCTCTTATATAATTGTGGATCTGTCTGTTTCTCCTTTTAATTTAATCAACTTTCTCCTGTACACGCACCTGGCCCAGGAGTCAGAGACGTCTGAGACGCTCCAAAGAACGTGAGACCTTCAGGAGACGAACCCATGCCACGCGGAGCTGCTCTCTGGCCTGGTCCAGGGCTCAGAAACAGTAATTTTCTGAGGGAAGCTAGGGAAGCAGCAGGCGCCAGGGCTGCTACTGCAAGGTGAGCAGCAACCTTAACATATTCGCACATCGCCAGGAGCCATGGCGCCGTCCTTCTTCAGAACGTGGAAACACGGCAGCTGCTTCCCGCCGCCTCTGAGGGAACCGCGAAGCCAGAGCCCGCCGGGAAGGGGATGCTGGGAAACGGGAAGGGGATGCTGGGAAACGGGAAGGGGATGCTGGGAAACGTCGTTCCCGCTCCTCTGAACGCACTCGCTCTGAGGCGCCACGCGAGGCTAGCGAGGAGGCAGGGTCAGATACTCGTGATACGAAGTGTAATTCACTGGATTTAAGGAGGCTAGTTGCAGCCACAAGACTGGAAGAGACTGCCCTTAAAGAAAGTTTAAAGAGCAAAGGCGACATCACTGCGCCAGCCCGCTACCATTACCAGGTAAAGCCACAGGGCAAAATTAAAAATGTTGTATTCTGACAGCATAGCTTATTGAGAAGAAAGAAGTATATGTGTAAATATTACTGTAAATTTATGGCAAGTGAAATGCCCACCTTCTAATGAATAAGTTTCATAAATTTAGATTTTTTATAATGCATAAGGCTTACAACTGTTGTCTAATGGCAAAACAGATTTTTTGGGGGGCTGAAATTTTAAATTATATAAGTCTGTTCAAGCAAAAAGCCAAGACTTTTTTTTCCCTTCAAATATTCATTATGTGTCATAAGAATATTCCCAAGCTAAAGATGTTTGACTTTCCCACGGTCGTTAATATTTAAGTCATTTCAGGAAATTGGTGAACTAGAGACAAAGTTTAAGTTAAAATGAGGGGTGGGGGGGAGAATGTGTAACTGTGTGCCAGATGCTAGAAAAATCCTTGTGATGTGGCTTTTTTGTCAATGAAATGATATATGGATTTGGGTGCGTGACTTTTGAGTAACAGCACTAAATAGAAACAGCATAAAAGTGGGAGACCGTTTAGCAATTGCGCCACTAGAAGGGGAAACGAGGTGAGGTTTGCCTTAGAAACGCCCTCCCCCAGCTCTCAGAAGGTCTTAAACTACCAGCAGCTTCCCACGAGGACGCGCAGTTGTCATGGAGACAGCAGGCGCCGCCTCTTCGTATCCCTGAGCAGACGGCAGGGCTGGTTAGGAGTATGTATGGGAACACAATGGTGAGTCTTTTTACTGCCTGTAGTGGACACCAAGCAAATGACTTAGTACACTGAAAGGGAGGAAAGGAAAAGAAAATAAACAGTCCCACCCCACCCCACCCTACCCCACTCACCCCACGCACAAAATCTTACAGTGCAAGTGATATTAGGAACGATAAAGAAAGCCCTTTTGATCAGCTATTTGCGTAACGAAAATTCAAAGAGCTGTTTTTAGAAAAGCCATTTGTTTCCTTCAACGTTAATAAAAGCAAAGCTACAACGCTGCTCCAATATAATTCAATATTTCTATATAATAAATGATTTTTGTAATAAGAATAGAGAGTTAATATTATACAAGATTACTTAAATTCTTTCAGAAGTTATATACCAGTTTAGTTCCTGAAATCTTTCCTTCATTAAATGCCATTAATATGTACAGAACGTTAAATACATACTAACAAATTTCTTAAAATTAAGCATGGCTGAACCAAACATGAAAGAAAGATATTTTCTATTAGTACTTATAAAAAACTCAACCCCTATTTTATAAAATATTGAAAGTGAGAATGTAGACCAGTGGTGTTTATTAATATTCTTTTATTTCAGTTGTCTGGGTGGATAAAAATAACATTTCTTCCTTTATTCTGTAGTCTTATTAAAACCAAAGTGCAGCTACTTTGTCTAGAAAATCTACAATATCTTTATGTTGGCATCCTTCATTCTTCAACAGAGAATGCAAATAGGAAAAGTAGTATGTGACATATATCATCCAATAAATGCAAATTATATACAACACTAAATTCACTCATGTATTTAAAAATAAACTTAGATGATGAATAACGTTAATAGAATTTTTGACCTTTAAATAAGGAAATAGGCTCATACACTGAGGTTGTGTAGTTTATGCCTTTAGTCGTCGAGACCCGCAATTGGGCTAATAGATAACATCAATTTATAACACAACCCACCCCAAATCCTTTCAGGAGGATATATGGAATATAAACTGGAAATGAATAAATAATCAATGCGAATGGATCTTAAGCTACATGAAAATGCAAATGCACTTCTTAGGGCATACCCATATTGCCTATCTTACTCTATAAAATGATGTCATGAATCAATATATAACTTCTTCATGACTCTGGTAATGTAACATATCAGAAGAATAGTAGTAATCATGACAATAAAGGAGAGCAAAGATCAATAGAAATGATATTATCAAAAGCAAATCAGCTGCGCATGCCAGGCCAGAGACCTGGGTTCAATTCCCGGAGCCTGCCCATGCTAAAAAAAAAAAAAATGTAAATCAACTGATGTTCTTTTACACTGCTTCCCATCATCTTGGATTTAAGACTTCTCTGACTTCTGGCTGTTAAACTTAGAATTTTTCTTCTATTTTCTCTTTATTCTCTCTTCCTCTTTCTCATAAAGAGTATGTATGCGTATATACACATATGGAGAGAGAGATTAAAAAGAAATAGATGTGCATGTATGTATGTAAATATAAAGAGAGAATAAACAGAAAATGTATTACGCCATATCAGGCATCATAACACACATTCACTCCTCATGTTTCATAGAGGATATTTTAATACATTCCCACGAGAGGTAAGTATGGGAAGAATATTTGTAGCCTGCATTCACCTCCTTCTCCACAGGGAGGAAGAGTGATGTCCCTGATAGGTGTTTTAGTAGAAGGAACCCATCAAACTTGGCTTCTGCTTCTGGACTATTATTTCTGGGTTGGCCTATATGCAGAGAAACATTCAGATTCGCTGGGAGCTGCAGTAATGCTCATGGGGCTGGCCTTGCTCTTGTCAAAAAGGCCTGTGTTCTAGTTTGCCAGCTGCCGGAATGCAACACACCAGAGACGGATTGGCTTTTAATAAAAAGGGGATTTATTTTGTTAGTTCTTCAGATGAAAGGCAGCTAACTTTCATCTGAGGTTCTTTCTTATGTGGGAAGGCTCAGGGTAATCTCTGCTGGCCTTCTCTCCAGGTCTGTGGGTTGCAGCGTCTTTCCCTGGGGTGATTTCTTTCTGCATCTCCAAAGGCCTGGGCTGAGCTGTGACTACTGAGATGAGGTATGCTGAGCTTCTTGGGCTGTGCTATGTTGCGCTCTCTCATTTAAGCACCAGCCAATTAAGTCAAACGCCATTCATTGCAGCAGACACGCCTCCTAGCCGACTGCAGATGTAATGAGAGACAGATGAGGTTCAGGTACCATTGGCTCCTGTCCGCAGCAACAAAACTAGGTGACATCACCTGGCCAGGTTGACAACTGAATCTAACTACCACAGCCTGCAATGGTCCAGCTCTGTCTGCAAATGAGGGGAGTAAATTTGACCTCCCTGAAAGCTCAAATATGTGCTTGTGTGTGTATATGTGTAGGTGTAATTTTCCCTCTTAATTTTCAAAATATTTTACTCCAAGAGGTTAACCCAGCTTCAAATATTCAATGATATCTCAATTCATAATTAAAATTAGAAACTAAAACAACAGAACTTAACTCTCCCAGGTCCTTTTTTTTTTACAGCTCAAAACTTTAATGCATAGCAAAAGTACAAGCCCGAAGGAAGATGAGGGCAGACATTCTCTAAAGGAGGAGAAACCTCTCCCAGATACACTTTTAATAAATTCTGAAATGAGCATGCCATTAGCAATCTGAACACTGAATTAGGCTACATTTTCTCTATGTACTAGATGCAAAATCATTTTGAGTAATCATTCCCTCATTTGCATGGAGATTTAATGATAGAGTTCAAAACTATTCCCAATTCAATTCTCCACTCCAAATAATACGACTTCAGTACTGCTTTGAAACATTTCATTTTCGGCTTTACATTTTGTTTTGAAAAGCATACTGATAGAAGCAATCATATCCTTTAAAATAAAATGATACATCCTGCATTCCAGTTTAAGGTGGCTGTTCCAACCCTCAGTTTAAGTAATGTTTTCTACAATTTATTTTGGAATTAAACTTCTTAGTGATCAGACGATTGAAATCAAGCTTTATGCAGAGTTCTGTTCTTCTGACACTTCAGTGCAGTCTCCAACTGTCTTCATCTCCTCAACCTGTAACATAAAGCACATTTTTTTTTTTTACTGCATGCATTGTTCCTGTTATGGGCCCAGAATTGCAAAGGTCTAGATGCTTTAATATTTACTTAAAATAGCTCTTTCATTCAAGAAAGTAAGGTAATACATATGTAGCCATAATATGCAAGTATAAAGATCCTTCTATTTTATCTTAATAGAGGCTAAAAATTGGTCAGAAGGAAAACAGTAAGACAACTATTATAGACTACTGTACTATCTGCCCAGTATTGATAAAATTTTGTTCTATTTATCCCTCACAAGCCTCTAATATGGTTAATTTTGTTAGATCCATTTTAGAGATAAAGAAATTGAGGCCCTGAGCCACAAAGTCAGTGTCAGAGTCAGTGTCAGAGGCTAGTGCCAAATTGAAGCCCTATTTAATATAATGTCTCTCTAAAATTATCAGAAACATTAGCTATTCCATTGGTATCTTTAGTCAATAATTTCTCTAAGTCCCATTTTATGTTAATTATTGAATATCATTTATGTAGAGAATCAGAGAAGGTGTGAGAAAATGTAAAAGAAAAATTCCTGCCCTTAAGCTTAAAATGATTTGATTTCAGAACAAGTTATTCTGATTTTAAAGGTCTAATCACATGAAATGTTCTGTTCTGGCCATGGAAAAAGATTGATTAAATAGACAATGTCTTACTCAATTAGGGTCAGGCAGCACTGACATATCCAAAACATAAAAATTCAATAAATATGCTGAAAATTTAAACAAAGTATATGAAGAGGTCAAGGCAAAATGCAAGTAATTTGATCCCACTGATTCTGTTAACACATATTTATTCAGCACCTACTGAGACAAGCACTGTACCAGATACTGAGGAAACAGTAACAACCAACAACATACATAATCCCTGGTCTCATGGAGTTTACTGACTAAAAGAGGGCATAGACGAGCAAACAATGCTGTACAATAAAGTCTGTGCAAAGTGGAAAGTTAGAGGTGTTATTAGAACAGAGAAGTAAGTACTTACCTGGTTTTGACCAGTTTCCTATAAAAAGGAATAACTGAAGGATAAAAAGGAGTAAACTAGGTATGTTCAAGTATTATGGTGGCAAGGTTTTAAGGTACTTGAAGGAATAAACTACCTAAGACTAAAGCCTCAGAACATAGCACAGAACCTGGCAAAGAATAGAAAATAAGTATTTCGTGACTTACTAAACTGACTGAAGGGAGAGATAACTGTGAATCCCACCAAGGAAGGAATGATAAGCCAGTGTATGAGCTTATATCTGAGGACAGGGTTGCTAAATGGTCATTTTTTTAACTTTGCTTTTAATATTTAAATTTTTAGAATAATTAGCTACATTTCTTCTATTACAAACAATGCCATAATAATATAGTTAACGTTCTTTTGTGGGATATCTGTAGGATAAATTCTTGGTAGCATGTAATGTTAAGAGAGAAAAGACAGGGTATAAAATAATATTACTAGAAGAGCAAAGTCTGGTAAACAAATGCACAATTTTTATGTTTGCATTATAGAAGCACATATATAACCACAAATATAAGATAGGTTAAAATAAATTGGTACTTTTAGCACTAATGGGTTTACACTGGTTATTTCTGAATGTGGAACCATCAGATTTACAAGTGGTTAACTCTGAATGGGGAAATTATCAGTTTATTCTTATATTTCAGATTTTTAAAAATTCATGTAATAAAGCGCCGTAAGAAGTACACATATCCAGAATATGTATTCAAATTTATGTGCTGGTTCTGCTGAATTATTTTGCACAATTTGCTAATGAAGAAATATACCTAGGATATTTGAATTTATGGCTTTAGTTTACTTAAATAATATCACACACACATACACACATTTGGCAATTATTTTAATCCTAGATAAGCGAGGAGAAATTATCCTTGATAAAGGTATCGAATTATTTTTGTAAGTATGAATAGCTAACCTTTATACACCTAAAACCCTTATACTTGATGCTTTATATGGATTATGTCACTTAGTTGTCACAGCAACCCCATAAGAAAGGCTCTTTGTTGACCCACAGTTCACAGATGTGAAAACTGAGACTTAGGTTTAGAAACTGAGCCAAGTCATGTAGTTACTGGAGGGTAGGGCAGGTATTTAACTCAGGGGATTCCTGAGCCCATGGTCTTAACCACTAAATTGTACTGTATCATTCAACTTTCTCTTAAAGCTATAAATCAATTTATAAAATACAAACTAAAACAAATTATGCCTTGAAGTACACAGTCAATGCTTTCTAAAATAAGGTCTGCCTTTACCTCTGCATCTTAATAAAGGTACATTATAATAACACTAATTAAATGTATTCTTTTTGAAGGGAAATGATAAAATTTAGTCTTTCTAAATAGACTTAAATCCCAATTTAGATCAATTTTATTTCATCAGATTCATCTGCTGTGTACACTACATATATTAGGTTACCATGCCAACCAAGCAAAACTTTTCAGAAAATGTAGTCATAAGCTATTTTAAATGGAGATGAGACCATATTCTTAGAAGATAGTTGAGTCTACAACAAGCTAATAGGTAGAAGTAGAAGTAATCTTTGAAAATAACTCTTTCATTTCCTTAAGTTCTTTACCCCTATCCTAATTAAAAACTCCCTGTCTGTGAGAGATCTCTTGGTAAGAGACTTAAGCACCTAGGCATGCTTGATGGTTATATAAGTTTACAGAGTACTAAAGATTGTCTCTGGCTCATTGTGAATGTAGAAAGGTTGGCATCTAAGTATGAGGAGATTTATTAACTACTTTTCAAAGAGTCGAAGACAGTATTATAACTGGTGAGATTGTTAAATAAGAACTAAAATATTGTTCTAGAAACAATTTTTTAAAGTTTCCTTAAATGATGGGAAGTGGGCGGGCCACGGTAGCTCAGCAGGCAAGAATACTTGCCTGCCATGCCAGAGGACCCGGGTTTGTTTCCTGGTGCCTGCCCATGTTAAAAAAAAAGGGAAGTTTTCTTGAACAATTGGGTGTTGTCTTTTACTACCTAAGTAAGGGTAAATTTGAAAATAAGAACTACTATTACTATTTACACATGTACATGACATGCCCACTAAATTCAATCCTTGAAAGGGAATTTTGCAGTACAGCCTGTGTCTTGCTAGCAAGGAACTAAACATTTTAGCCTTGAAGTATTGAACTAGACCTGGAGGAGGTGGTACTTGCTAAGCCAGATTCATCCTACCATTTAGATCAAGGTCAATAAAGATACACTGCAGTATATTTTTTTAAAGGATGGTAGTATACTTTTATTTTATGAAGACTCTTAATTATTTATATCTCAATCACAACTTTAGGTTTGAACGTTTTGTGAGAGTTTACTCTCTGTCTTTGTCTCTACATGAAAGAAAAACACAAATTTAGGTACTTAGAAAAATAGTATTCAAATTTAACAACTGAAGTAATAAAAGTGGCTTACCTAGAACAGTAGGGTTTCAGTGAGTTATTTCTTATGTTTGTCAGTTTGGGGAAGATGTATTATCACTTCTATTTGTCATTCACAGATGATGTGGGACTTTTAATTTCACATTTGATTTTGGAGCTTGTGTTAGTTTGCAAGCTGCTGGAATATGGTATCCCAGAAATGGAATGGCTTTTTTAAAAGGGGAATTTAATAATTTACAAGTTTGTAAATTATTCTATAATAATTTATAAGCCTATAAAAATGTCCAGACTAAGGCATCCATGTAAAGATACCTTAACTCAAGGAAAATTGATGGGTCAGGAACACCTATAAGTCATGTGGCTGGTCCTTGTTCCTGGGCTCCATTGCTTACCGTCTCTGTTCCTATGGGGGTTCCTCATTTTGCTTCTCTGGGGCTGGCTTTCATCTCTTGGCCTCCCTTGGCTTTCTCCACTTTCTGGCTTGTTTAACATCTCATGATGACATCTGCTGGGCTCCGAACATCTGCAAACATCCATGTCTCTGTTCTCCAAGTTTCGGCATCTTTGTCAACTCTTCTCTGAAATTTTTTTCAGCTCTTGTGGTTTCTCCAAATGTTTCCCCTTTTAAAGGTTCTAGTAAACTAGTCAAGACCTATCTGAAATGGGTGGAGTCACATCTCTATCTAATCAAAAGGTCACACCCACAATTGGGCATGTCACATCTCCACAGAGATATTCTAATCAAAGGTTTCAACCTACAGTATTGAATCAGGATTAAAAGAAATGGCTGTTCCCACAAGATTGGATCAGGATTAAAACGTGGTTTTTCTGGGTTACATAATATTTTCAAACCAACACAGTGCTCCACAGTTAAAATTAAAGAGCAGAAAGAGGTTGCTGAGCTGAGGTTTGTTAGCATCCCTTTGCAAAATGGCCTACTAATAAGTAAAGAGGAATTTAGGATTAAGAAAATAATAATACTAACATTGTTGGGAAAGTTGTCTCAAGAGGCTAGGTGGCATCATATTCCGGTTCTAGCCATCGCTGCAAATCTACCAGTAATTAAGAAGAGTTTATGATTTTGAACCTGGCCCAGCCATCACATTCAGCTTCTTGAGCAGTTTCTGGTTTGAGACCCACGTGGAATGAAATTTCAGTAATGTCACTAACAGTGAAGTATGGCCTGGAGAGGAGCCATTCTTCTGTGCTGCAGCACTCCTCTCTGCCTCTTCATTAGAATAACTTGTGTAAAAAACTGATGAGAGTGCCTGCCCATGCAAAAAGACAAACAAACAAACAAAAAAAAACTGATGAGAATATGATAGTTAAGCAAAGGAAGACAAATTTTAATTCCAAGAATCTCAAACAGCTGAAATTCTAAAGGATATAAACTGAATTGAAATCATAGGGAATACTGACTATTTTTTGTCTATTGTGAAATAATGATATATCAACAATAATAAGATTAATAATATTATAATATCTACTATCTAATGAACACTACTATTTGGTAGGCACCATGTGAAGAGTTGTACAATGAGTCATTTCACCCTCATTTGGAATATATGAAGTAGGTTCTATTATGATCCCCATTTTACAGAAAAAGAAAAGGAGATTTGGAGAAGTCTAACAAGTGATTTGTCTAAGGTCACAGTGTTTATGGCAGTTTCAAGATGGCCACAAATTCCCTGCAGTCCCCCCATTGAGAATTGGGTTTATGTTTCCACCCCTTGATTCTGATTGGGTTTTGTAGTTATTTTGACCAATATATTACAGCAGAAATGATACTATGCCAATTTCTGGACTGGGGCTTCCACTTTCTATCTTTCAGAACACTCTCTCTGGGGGGAGATATAAGAAACCACCTACCAGCCACCATATAAGAAAATCAACTACCTAAAGACTACCATACTGTGAGGAAGTGCAAGCTAGCTACATGAAAATGGCCATATATAGAGAGAGATTCCCAATTAGCCCTCAGCTATTGCAGTCATACCACTGCATGCACAAGGCATGTGAATGAGGAAGTCTCTAGATGATTCTGGCCCTAACTGCTGATGGTAACTTCATTAGAAACCGCCCCCCCCCAAAAAAAAAGCCAGACCTTTTAAACAATCAATTCAAAGAATTGTGAGCGGTAATAATAAATTGTCATTTTAAGTTATTAATTTGGGGGTGGTTTTGTTATTCAGCAATCTATAAGCAGGATACTGTTATTAAATGAATAGAGTAAGGAATGACAGATTAAACATTTGATCTATTGATTACAGCTGTGATGAGCTATGCATGAAGCATGCTATAAAGATGAAGGTCTCAAATTTTGAACCATAAATTCCTGGGAATCTATAAGATCTCTCCAGAGCGTCCACAAAGTAAAAGCTATTTTCATAATAATACTTGGATGTCCTTCGCCTTTTTAACTGTGTTGATATTGGCACTGGTGGTGCCATAGTGATGCTGGGTAAAATTGCTGATGCCTTACCATGAATCAAGGCAATGACACCAAGCTGTATGGGTAGACTTTATATTCTTATTCCTACACACTTTAAATTTTTAAAATAATCCAATTTTACTTAAAAATGTGCAGATAGAACTGTGAAATTTATCAGTTTATAAAGTCTTGATCTTTGAGTGCACGTATTTTTAAAATTTTATGATAAAATGCAGAATACAAAAAAGTGGTGCAAACAAAAAAAACCCATGTTCTTGTGGAAAAGCAATTGGTGATTGAGCTGTGAGATAAACTAGCTGCATTTTTCATGGAACACCATTTTTACTTGAAAGAACAACTTACAGAAAAGCTATAGTTATTCAGACTCAGGTATTTGACAGGCATTTCCTTGAATATGAAAGAAATAGGCCTGTCATTTCAAGGAAAACAAATGACACTATTTTTGTCAACAGTGTTCTAGTTTGCAAGCTGCTGGAATGTGATATACCAGAAACAGAATGGCTTTTAAAATGGGGAATTTATTAAGTTGCAAGTTTACAGTTCTGAGGCCATGAAAATGTTCAGTATTAAAGCAAGCCTATAGAAATGTCCAATCTAAGGCATCCAGGGAAAGATACCTTGGTTCAAGAAGGCCGATTACCTTCAGGGTTTCCCTCACAACTGGAAAGGCACATGGCAAACATGGTGATGTCTGCTAGCTTTCTCTCCAGGTTTCTTTTTTTATGAAGATTCCCAACCCGAGGGGTGTTCTCCTTCTTCATCTCCAAAGGTCTCTGGCTGCATGGGCTCTGCTGGTTCTCATGGCTCTCTCCAAAACGTTTCCTCTTTTGAAGGATTCCAGTAAACTAACTAAGACCCACCTGGAATGGGTGGAATCACATCTCCCTCTAATTAAAGGTTAATACCCACAATTGGGTACGTCACACCTCCCTGGAGATAATATAATAAAGTTTCCAACCCACAATACTGAATAGGGATTACAAGAAACAGCTGCCTCCACATGATGAATTAGGATTAAAACATGCCTTTTCTAGGCACATAATCCTTTCAAATTGGCAGGAAGGATAATGCTCGAGCTTTCAAGTGAAAATAAAAATTTGTAAAGCTTGTAACTGCCACCATGAGCTTGATCGCTTCCCAATACTTATAAAAAGTTCTGATGAACTTAGTGATAATATTAACAAATGTGATTTTTTTATATTGTATAATGAAATATGTTAATATTTAAAAGATCTGCATAACTCAGTGAAACAATTTTCCAATTGACCAGTCCATGATGGTAAAAAATCATATATGTGCTAAGATCCATTCAAAGTGGAAGATAGATCAATGAATTTTAATGTAAAAGAATGTGCAAGTTTAGTGACATGGTTTCAGATTCCACATCACAACTAAATTTTAACAATCTCCCACTGAATGAGATTGGGTGTAGCATCAAAGAACAAAATCCACAATTATATGAAAAGCTATTAAAATAATATTCTCTTTTCCAACTACATATTTATGTGCAACTATATGGTCTTCATATACCTTAACCAAAACATCATATTGCTATAGAATGAATGTAGATGCAGCTAGAGAATCCAGCTGACCTCTGTTAAACCAGGCATTAAAGTGATTTACAAAAATGTAAAGCAGTGCCACCCTTCTCACTAAATTCCCTGTTTTTGGAAAATAGAGTTGTTTTTCACACACACGCAAATATGCTATTTATGTTATTATATAATAGGTTCATTATTTTTTTAATTAACAAATAATATATTATTTTAAATTTCTCAGTGCTAATTTCTTAAACAGTAAATAGCAATACATATAACCCAAATAAAGAAAAGCATTTGGTGGTTCTAAATAGCTTTTAAGAGTATAAAGCAGCCCTGAGATCAAAAAGTTTGCTCCAAAATAAGACCTCAGTTCACATGCCACACCCATATACTCTGGTCTAATGACACATTTATTATGAGATTAGGTTCATATGACTCAGACAGCAAAGTGATAGGCCCAGTTTCAGCAACAGGCCTATCAGAAATCATTTGCAGGTAGCATCAAAAGAGACATTACAAGTATATTCAAAGCAGAATCATCTAATGGTCATACATCATTACCTTAACTATGCTTTTGTTGCATACTTAACAATAATATAAGTTACAGGCCCTTATACTGATCTTACCCAAAGAGTTTACAATTTATATTTACGTACAGAAACACAGAGAGTATTATGTCAGGGAGGTATTACCAGATATTAAAAAAGAAATTTTACTTTTTACTGTGTCCCATTGTTACTAAGCAAAAAAGACTGTTATAAATCCCTGCTTCACACTTACAATAATGTCTTTCCAGGATCGACAACATGTCTGCTAAAAGAGTGCCACTGTTAGTTTCTGGGCTGGAGAGTAAATTTGTTATTCCCTGTGTTCATACACTTAATGTTCTGTCACAACATCTCTAGGACATTTTTACAATCTTATTATTACATGGGATGGGGTGAGAAAACATCTACCGGTCATAAGCTGTATGAAAAAAAAACACAAAAGTAATTAGGGGAAGATATTAGGAAAGGTATAATTCTGAGTTCTGCTTGGATTCTTCTTTAGGAAAAATTCAAACATTTTCATCTGAAGCTTCCATGGAGCAGGTCGCCTGGTGAGAATGTTGTTGCTAACTTTGCAATTTATTTTTAGTCTGAATTACAGATAACCCTTTTGTTCTGTTTACAGCCCACACACTCATGAAACATTCCCTCTTTTCCTAACACAAGAATCATTTGCTGCAGTACAGTGCTTTAGGAAGAGAATCATATTGTCACTACCAGAAGCATGACTCATTTCGATAACGAGCCTGCATTTCATCAAGATAGCATTGCCATGACAAATAGATACAGTATGTAGTTCTGTGTGAATCAGGGGGAATAGAATTAACACTTCAAGTATATATGCAGGTATATTAATATAAATGCGCATATGCATGCTAATTCAGGAGCTAATTCAACTGGAGTTATATTTTCCTTCTCTGAGGGGCTTATTGGAAATGCCATCACGTCTTTTTTTTTCTTTTTCTGGCTGTATAAAAAGTCTTAAATATATTAAACATTTTTCCTAACTTCTCCTGGCATGTAAAGAATCTCTCTCACTAATAGCACTTTCATAAATATAAGGAATGACATGCATTTTAATATTTTATGTTCTTCAAAAACTCCCACAACTACATCATCAACTCTGTTTCAAATATGTATTTACTTAAAAAACCTAAGACTTTAGGCCAAGAGCTAAACTAATTTAAAAAAAAATGTTTTACTCTTTTTGGGGGGAAGCAGGTGGTGGGGATAAATAGAGTACGTTTTGTGAGAAAGTACTGACTAGATTCTTGGAGTAAGCTCCACCACTGAATAGAAATGTTTTTAATGAACTGATAAAACATTTCAGAAGGGAAAGAAAGAATGTGGTCTTTCTTTAGTCATCAGATTATTGACCATAAAGTCATTAAGCCTGATGGATTTATGTTATCCTGACAAACTAGACCTTTACTTAACTGACACCAAGCATTTTCAACCTGTAGTTCTGCAAAAGGAAAATATGTTTATTGGTTACCAGAGCTGCATGAACCTACCCTGGAAATTAAATTTGGTCCACTAGGAATGTTACAATGACATGCCTCAGATTATCTAAGGAAATAACATCTGAAATAATAAAACCCCAAAAGAATAACTTTCCTCACTAAAAATAATAGTTCTAATGTAAATGAATTTGGCAAATTTTCAATTTAAAGTTTATCAGAAATTTAAAAAGTAATATAGTTAATTATTGGATAATGGCAGCAAAGAGGGGTGGAATAGGAAGGTATAAATAAAACTGAGTTAAAATGAAAATAGATGTAAATATGTTTGGTTAAAATGGTATACATTTCAGAATATTTCTATTCTTCTATAAAGATCATACCAAAAAATAAAAATAATGTGATAGTGTACACAGAAAGTCAGAGAAATTACATCACAAAATGGACAGAAGTTTGCTATCTGTTAAAAACATTGTCAAAACAAACAAACAAAAAGTCACTACTCCTCACTTTGTAGCTGTTTTTAAATTTTATTTTATTTTTAGTATTGAATGGGTCCCACTCTGGAACCGTCCCTTATTCTTTCTCCAGAGCCTAATTCCTCCACCAAGATTCTGCAGTGCTTCTATCCACAATAACATAAGCTCTCCTTTTCCTTCATTTACAGACCCTTTCAAAAAGGCTATTGGCAAAAAACAGGAGCTTCTCAGGTGCTACATATTTGACTGGCCAGGGGATAAGTTTCACAGTTGTAGACACAATATGACATCTGGTGACTTCCCTATAGTTCCAAGTAATAGATTCATTTTAATTTGTTGAAGTTTTCATTTATTCATTTTAGATGATGCATCTCCAGAAAAGATGCAGAAAATATAGTGTATCCAACATATAGTGTATCCATGGTCATTCATTCGTCATTCATTCAACATTTATTTAGGACATTGGACATGCCAGGCACTGAATTTAGTGAATTCATAGGTGAATAAGAAATCCACGCAAGAGAATCAGTGTTTTTTTAGGCAGTGTAATTTGAATGTCATATTTAAGGGGTTTTGGTTTTAGATAATAGAAATCAAATTCAGACAGCTTAAGCAAAAAAAGGAAAATTTAATGGAAGCATGGTGAAGTAGCTCATAAAATTCAAAAGAGTATTGAACAAGCAAGCTGCAGAAAGTAGAGAAAAACGGATCATCCTAGTTACCTCTGCAGCAGACGTTAAGACCTAATTTTGAGTGGGCTGCTCTGCCTCTCATAGATCAAAATATCCCATTTCTAGGAGAGAGACTCTGATTATCTTATTTCAGTGGGTGGGACCTTGGCTTGGGTTGTATAAGCATAGTTACTGGAAGCCCACCTTGAGGACCTGATTATATCTGGGCATAATGCCTGGATCTGAACTAGTCACGTTAAGATCAATCAGTATGCATACAGATGACACACATAACTCAGGCCTGTGTGGAAAAGGCGGGGAACAGGAGAAAATGTCTTCAAAAACCGAGTTGGGAAAATCCCTGGTTAAATTGGTGATTCAAAATGAAGGAAATGAACATTGATAAAATGGAACATACAGCATGTCTGGGAAAATTTGATTTATTCTGTCCATAGGGAAGGCTCTTTGTTGAATAAGGTGGCAGATCATTAAAAGCAAGGATTCTGAATGTTGTGAAGGGAGTCTAAACTGTATCTGCACATGCTAGTCCATTTACCTGAGATATACTTGGAAAATCTCCCTGACCCCATCCTTGTGGAAAACTTCAGCTATTTGCAAACTTATCTCACAAGCCTCCAACAGTGTAATATCTTCACTGCTACCAGTATGTATTATCCATACCTTTAATTGTGCATACCACATTATATTGATATTGTTTTGTTTACTTGTCTGTAAACATGGACGTACGAATCGTTCAACACCTAACATAATTTCTGATATACAGAGGCACTCACCTAAAGTTTCTATAATTGAACTGAAAGTAAAGAGGAGACAAAAGGATTCTGATCTAGGGTCTGACATAATTAGATTTGTGTGATGGTCCTGGGGTCATGGGTTGGACAGGGGCAAGAGTGAAGAAGAGAGAATAAGTTAGTGGAATGGCCCACATAAAAATGCTAAGAGCTGCAGTGAATGCAGCTGCAGAAGGGAGAGAATTCAATTTGAATAGATAGAATTAGAAATTAGGGGATAAAGAAATGCAGGCTTAAAGACGAATTTCAGGTTCCAGAGTCAGTGACTGGATAAAGATGGCATTATCAATGTTTAACATAGTAAATATAGGAAAAGGGACATGTTGGTGGTGGGGAGCAATAGGTTCCATTTAGAAAATGCATTGGGGATATGCTGAGATATTCAAATTTAGGCCAATTAGCTCCAGAGCACAGGCTCTTATTCCTAAACAGTGCCATATCTCCTAGGAGGGGTGTGAAAATTAAATATGCTATTGATTGTAAAGAGCTTAGCAAAGAGTCAAGAAAGGGCTTCTTGAAAGTTAGTTGCAATTGTTCTTAAGAGTTGGAGGCTTTAAATCTTCACCGGTAATACCAAGATTGTGTTTCCTTTGCTCACGACTGTTTTTGATGACTTTGCTCAACAAAAAAGTGTGGTGAACCTCCATTAGGAAGGTTATTACCTCAGCTTTGGCCCCAGAATACCACTCAAGAAATGTTCTCTTTTCCACCTTACAGTATTTACACTGGTCAGCCACCGTCAAGGATTATGAAAAACTCAATAGGTATAACCAGAAAAATATCTAGAAATAATGAAGTTAATTTTGCAAAACTTTTCCTTACATGGTCTTGCTATTATTTTCTAGAAATAGGATTATCTGGGCATTCAACAAATATTCAAACATAAAATCTAGTAAGATGACAATGTAAAATTTCAAACTTTTACTATCATTAGTTTTTATTGATTCCATATTTTGCATTTATAAAATTTAATAATTAAAATAAAATTAATGAGTCAAATCAGTTTTTTCTTGGAAGCAAGGTATATGTGTTATTCATATTAGTAATCCTAGTGTTGGCACATAGTCTGGCACATAGTAGATTCTCAATAAATGATTCGTGAATTAAGTTACTACTAAATTAGAAAGAAGGTTTTTGAAAAATCCTTTAAAAATATATTTAGCTACCCAATATCTTGTATCTTGCTACTTATTAAAATTCTACTTTTAAGGGAGTATAAAAGTTCAAAAATTTAAAAAAATGATAAACATTTGTGCAATTTTATCAGCCACATGCTAAAAATTTGCCAGAGAACCCAGGCAAATTCATACTCTCCTGCTTTAGTTGTAGCACCACATGAGAATACATAAAAACAAGAAATGTACTATTAAAAGCAAGTAGATAATAAAAAGAATAGGCCATGCTCAGTTTGATTTAAGATAGATCAGAAAAAGAAAGAAACTTCTTCAATTTTGTTATTTTCCTGCCACACAGATATCAAGAAAAGAAAAACAATGGTCAATCAAATTGGGTTGGTTCAAGACAAAGCCAGACAAATCGTAACTGCACACTTGATGAATATTCACAGATGACGCCTCTACCAGATCAATATATAAGAACATTACTTTGAAGCCTGGAAGCTTCCCACATTCTCTTCCCAGTTACCTCTTCCAAAGATAAGCATTAATCTAACTTCTACTGCCATATGTTAGTTTTTCTTATTTTGAATTCTTGATAAATGGAGGCATATCACTTGTGCCATTTTGAATCTGGCTTCTCTTGTTTCACATTTTATCTGTGAGACTTTTCTATAATTTTGTGTCTAGCTGAAGTTTATTCATTTTTGTTGCTTTATATATTCTATTATATGACTCTACCTCAAGGTGTTTATTTATTTATTTTACTACTGGACAATTGGGTGGTTCCAATTTGGGGCTATTGTGAATATTCTTGTACAGATCTTTCAGGACATGTATCCTAATTTGTGTTAGGAGTATATCTAAGAGTGGAATTCTTGGGTCAAACCCTAGACATGTGTTTTACTTTAGTGACAGTTCCAAAGTGCTGTACCAATTTATACTTCCATAAGCAGTGTATGAGAGTACATTTTGCTGACCCTTGTTATTGTCACTTTTAGTTTTTTGGTGGATAATTCATTGTTGGTTTAAGTTGCCCTTCCCTGAATAATAATTATGTGGAGCACCATTTCTTAAGTCTATTGACCATTTCAGTATACTCTTAAGGACCTGTTCAATTGATTTGCCTGCATAAAATTGAGTTGTCTGTATATTGTTTATATTGATTTGTAGTTTTCTATGTATTCTGGCTGTGAGTCCTTTGTTACACAAAGGACTAATTCTACTATGTAGCTCACACTTACAATTGCAAAATAATGTTCATTGAGATAAATTTCTTAATTTTAATAAAGTCTAATGTATCCATCTTTAAAAAGAAAAAGACAAAGCCAGAAGCTGGAAGCTTTAGTCTTCAGCTAAATAATATAAAAGAACTGAGTCCAAAGTCTACATTTTAAAATAATAGCTCTAGCAATTACTCATGAAACCTGCTTTTTAAAACACCTGGATCCAAGCAGACACCAAAAAGGAATAATTCACAGAATGTGATGAAAAGAATTAATCCATCTTCTCATATAATATGATAATTCTCAAAATATTTTCATTGACTTCATAAGCAATATGAACATTATTTAAATCACTTCTTGTACAACACTGTTATACAGTTCTAGAGGTAGAGTGTACGCACTAGTACAATGACCTAGATTCTGATATCTGCAAATCTTGACTACAAGCTTCCTGGCTTCAAAACGCAATTAAAGTTTAAACAAGCATGTGGGAATAAGCCCTTCTGCTTTTCATTTTCTGCAAAGAACTGTGGTATGAACAGTCTAATATCCAATGTGCATTCATTTCACAATTTATAAAGCTAAATGCAATTAACTCTAGTATGTTTGGTGAAGTGTTCTCCCATGAGAAACAAATCTCATCCTAAAGATCAAGGGATATAAAATAGACAACCAGTGCTACACAGAAACAGGCTGATCTGATAAAAAGACAAGTTCAATGATATTTTACTACAATACGAAGACTTGCTCCTTTTACTATTTTTAAATATTTAACCTTCTCTCTTCCTCATCTTTCCAAGTTCTTTGAGCTTGGCTTCATCACAGCTGGGCCACTCTAACCGTTAGCTCCCAGTTGTATAACTAATGAATAAAGACCATGGGAACAATGATCTGGGGAGTATACTGGGTTGCTGAATAACCAAAGTATAAATAAGCCACGAGTCTGAGCCTCTCCAAGTGCCTATTTCACTCCTGATCGTACTTTCTGAGCTATTATACAGAGAAGAAATTTAGGTTTAGAAAGGAATTCAGAGGAATCTAGCATAGGCCATTGTTTTTCTTTTAAAAAAAAAAAAACCCGTGCATCATATCTGCCTGTCTGTGCACCTATCATTCAGTCATTATCAAAAATGTTTTGGTATTTAACATTTTTTTGTTGAATGCCTATTATGTGATAAGCATTGGGCAGTTACCAAGTTAAATAAGACAGACTCTGTCCTCACATATGCCCCATGTCTAAAGTATAAAACACCTGTAAAAAAAAATCATAATACAAGACAGTAAGTTATTTAAAAAAAAACTAAATATAAACAACCTTCGCGTCAAAAAGGTATCTTTATTCTCATCTTAAAAAAGAAAAAAATATGATTAAGTAAAAATCACATAATCTATGAAATCCTCCTTGTGTAATACAAAAGAAAATAAAATTTATTCCTTCATCTAATGACCATTTCAGCTCACACCAAGATTTTAAGTTCTTTTATATTCATAGTTTTATTATTTCAGCTCTTAGTTGGTTGATTGGTGCTATTCTTCCTCTTGTTGGTCAGGTTTTTCCTCTTATTGACTAGTTGCTTACTATTTATATGGAAAGTATCATGTAAGAGTTAAGAACTGATCGCTGAAGCTCAACCACCTGGTTTGAATCGCCAACTTGACCACTTACTAGCTGTGTCACCTTGGGAAAGTAACTTATCTTCTCTACGCCTCATTCCCTTATCTGTAAGCTTGAATAATGATAATACCTGCCTCATGAAGTTGTTTTAAAGAGTCAATGAATTTATATATGAAAACAGTGCCTCACATTATACATACTCATGTATCAGCTCTTTTGTTTGGTAGTAATTCTATAGAACTACATGCACATGGGCATTTAATAAACAACACATTCATTCATTTAGTCAACATTTATTAGTTGAGCACTACCTATTTGCCAAGCACTATGCTAGGTATCAGGGCAATGATGGTGAACATGTAATATATTTCTTACCCCTGTGCTTGTGATCTTCTAAATAATACCTGTAATGGTTTAACCTAGTTCCTCTTGCTCTTTGAAGTAATAAGCTGTTGGATTGATATTTTATGCATAATAACTTTTTAAAACTCAAAAAGGATTATACATTTCCTAAACATTCTCTTCTTTGGATTTTTCAAACAGAGCCAGTTTTTGCAGTAATAATTTCTATTATTCACCTCTGCAACAATCATTTTCTCTTCTATCATCTGATGGTAAATAATGCGTCATAAAAAAGATACATCATAGTATATGAATCCTAGGGGGAGTAGTTATATAGTATCCTGCTATTAACATATTCCAGTAACTGAAATTTCAAAGAGCAGCATTGTGCTGTTAACTCACAGCTAGTAATTGAATAGAATCCAAAAACTGGGTGGGCGGGGACGGGGCGGGGAAGGCTACATTTTTACCTGCCCAGTCATTCTCCTTCTAAATAGTTTGCATTTTGTCCTCTGTACATCTGTATATGGATTTCTTAGTTCCTCTGATTTGGTTACCAGTATTTCAAGTATACTTTGAATAACTGCCATGTGTGTGCCCTGGTGTCACTAAATCTTGCAGTGCCCACAGTTTCTGCCAAATGAGTCTCACACCCAGTAATCCTGCCTCCTCTATCCTCAGATAAGAAAACACAAGCCAAAAATGACCGATCCAACTGGAACCTTTCTCTTTTCTCTCCCTCTTTCTGTCTCACAGATGCAAAGACTATAGCTAGTTAGTGTTGGCAATAACATGTAATCTTCAGACAGGTACTCATGTTCATTTATTTGAAAAATTTTACTTAGTGCGCAAAGTAATAAATAATATATGCACAGTTGAAAACCTTTTCTAGTGAAGGAAAGCAATAATAAACTGAACATTGCACAAGTAATTTTTAAAAAAAAATCTAAGCTAGGCTTTCCTTTTATGACCTTGAAGCAAAGGAGGGATTGTGAAGGCACATAAAAGAAAAGCTTAGCACAGTCCAGAGATGGCATATGTTTGTGTGTGTGTGCATGCATGTTTGTGTGTTTAGGCAGAAGATGATATGGTGAAGGAATTCCTCAAGGAAGTAACTCTAAGCTGCAATTGAAAAAATAATCTGTGATTCCTGAAAAGGTGGAGTGAATCCCTGAGTCAGAAAGGAGCTTGCAACATGAGTAAAATGGAAGGAAGACTAGCATGCTAGAACTTGGCAAGCAATGGGAAGAGTTGGGTAGGCTGAGGCTCAAAAAGCAGGCAGGGGCCAGATCATGCCAAGCCTTATAAGCTCTGTTAAGGAATTGAGATGTTATATAAGTAAAGTGAAGTATAGAAAGAAAACAAAAAAAGTAAAGCAGATCTAAGAGCAATCATAGGTTCTCTGAGCAATTCCTGGTCCCCAACTTCAGTTTCCTGTACCCTGCAGTGTGTCTTCTCTCCAATCATCCATGTAATTACAGTGTTTTCTTTGCATATTACAGATCTTATTATTACCACTTCCCTTTAAAAACCATTGATGACTGACCATGTCTTAATGTTATAGACCCAATATATAATAGGAAGACTTTTCTAAGATCATACTCTGCCATCTGCCCTTTAATAATACCAGTCTCTGAGTAGGGTGCGTAGGATGAAGTAGCAGAGGATGATCCTTGAAAAGCCTATATTGGGACACATAGCATCATATCTCCTTGTTTTTGCTCATATCCTTTCTCTGCAATGTCTTCTCCATTTTGGGAATTCTATACATTTTTCAAGGTCCGTTTAAAAAGTCATTTTATCCATAAAGTCTTCTCTCACTGTATTTTCTGTACTCTAATAGCACTATATCCATGTTATTGATATTATATATACCATTTTCAATTGTATTTGTGCAATTCTACCTACAAATTATGAATATTTTATGGGCATTCTTGTTCAATTTTTCGCTATACCTAGTATATAATATAGCTAGGATAGCTACTCAATAAGTTTTGGTGAAGGAAAAAAATATCCTCTTTGAATTAAAATCAAGATATTTTATAGCAGTTCCCAAATTGATTTAATTTTGACATATAATTATGATTAAAGTTGTATTTTTCACCAAGTAAGCCAGTCACTGGACATTAAGATGCAATAGAATGCTGGAGACCTGGGTTTGATTTCTGGTGCCTGGCCATGCAAAAAAAAAAAAAAAAAAAAAAAAAACGATGATAGATTATATGTTACAAATAAATAATTTTACAAATTACGTTATTTTTCTTATCCAATATTTGACTATATTGAAACTATTTAAACATCAAAAAAGCAGAGGTAATATATGAAAAAATTCATAGGATCATCTCTAAAAATGTTTCTCCTTTCCTTAAAGGAGTTTAAGTGAAAACAGGTAGGAAGGAAAGAAATAAAACTCTTTTCTTGTTATGCTTAAGCAATAGAAGCACCAGAATTTCCTAGAACTTTTTAAAGACAGTAAAAATCTACCTGTCCAACAGAATTTTAGGAAAGATTTACCTGTAGGAAATAAAGTGAAATAAATAACCTCTGATGGGTCTGAGCAGGCCTCTGATATTCCAATCTTGATCCTTTATAGAAATCAAACATCCTTTAAGAACTGGAGACTTTACTTCTGGGCAGAGTTCTGAGACACATAAACTCTGAAACTTTGGACAAACGACCACCCATATGCTCTAGACCATGTATGGAATGATAAGATTGAACAAAATAAAAACAAAAATAAATAAATAAATAAATAAATAAATAAAATAAGTAAAATAAATCCTTTCCAGTTCTTATAGTCCATGGTTGTTTCAAAAATTATCTTTTTCAAAGGTCTAAAATATAACCCCCTTAATATGTTGATTAATAAATGGATTTTAGAAAATTTTGATGCTGTCATATGTTTTTATGATACTTTAAGAGATTTCCACTATTTTTTAATCCATCGCCTTTGACATCATTGTTCCATATTCTGTTATTACCCACTGGTTATAATATAAACAGGCATGCTGGCACTTACAGTAAACTTAGACAAGCTGCTTCCCAAAGAATGGCACCTGTGAGCATATGGGCAAGGATTCTACCTCTTTTTGCAGACTTCCAACAATAAATTTTCCTTTAGGCTTAGCAACCAGCTGACCCAGTTTTCGTGCAGTACTGCCTGCAGCTCTCAACGGTCTGCTAAAATAATGATTGCACCTCTGTCACCTTTCCCCTACTAGACATGGGGCTCTCTCTCTCTATGAGGATTGCTGTTAATGAGAGGTTAGGGTGTGCATATGTGCTCCCACTTCTCTCAGCTGTTGCCAACATATTTAATTGATCTTTCGCAGATAACTGTACCAGGCCTCAATTTTCCTCAGCAGAGCCTTCCATGCACCTACTAATAATCAATTAAGATTGACCCTTGAGATGTAACTTGTCACCCTTGGCCAGATGGTCTCAACATCTATATCCTAACTTTTTTTTTTATTTTTCCTTTTTTTTTAATATCCTAACTTTTAACTAAAAGAATAAGAGAAGAGGTTTTGGATTGTCATACAGCATTGATTTTCACTGAACAAATCCAAACACAGTATGTAGGAAAGACTAATCCTAATTTGCACTATTCCCCTAGCTTCATTAATGGTTGTAATTAGAGACTATATGATATTTTAAAAGGAACAGAAGATTATCTTTTATTTTCTAAACAGAACTCAGTACTAGAGGAAGGCAAGATCTGCATGTCTTTATTTCATTCTTTAATTATGATATTATTGGTTATATAATCTATATGATGTCCATAAGTCTAAGGCAGAATGCATGACATTTAGCAATGGCTAGGAAAATTGTGA
Source organism: Myrmecophaga tridactyla (assembly GCA_004026745.1). NCBI lineage: Eukaryota > Metazoa > Chordata > Mammalia > Pilosa > Myrmecophagidae > Myrmecophaga > Myrmecophaga tridactyla. The sequence goes on along the minus strand of PVIY010009250.1, from coordinate 18,939 downwards.
CAAGTTTCTGATTTCTATTAGGATCACAAAACAAATATCTCTTATGGCCTACCCATATCTTCTTGGGTATAAATAATCAATATAAAATTTTGGAAGAATTAAACTTTAGCTACCACAGTTTTCTATTTCACATTGAGATCATTAATAATTGGCCATACATTTTCAGGCAAAAGAAAAAGATTCAACATAGATCAAAGGGGGCTCTCTATCCCAGTTTAATTTGCAAATATAGATTAAGTTTGAACCATTTAAAAATAAGTGAGCAACAAAATGGATGTTCATCTTGGATGACTGCAACCACAGGCGAGACCACAAGCAACCACCCAGTTTATTCTGTCAATGACAAAAACATGAGATGATAATAAATTGTTGTTTTAAGCCACTGATTTTGGGCTGTATTTTCCAGCCTAAAAAATGTTTAAGTACTTTTTAATGTTTTAAGCACAAAAAATGGGATTGTTAAATCAGATGCAACTTCAAATTATCATCGAAACTTTAAAATGTATATGAATAAAACAGGCAAGAAAATATGAAACCTATAGTATAAAAGCGAAGCATTTTTACTGAGACATAATGTTAAATATATAGATTGAACCTGAATCTCCCCCTTGCACCCCCGATATACTTTTATTTTCTTCTGTTTGAAATTTCTCATTTTATTTGTGGCATGTGCAGATTCCGGGAATCGAATCCAGGTCTCCTGCGTTGCAGGCGAGAATTCTACTACTGAGCTACCTTTGCACCACTATACTTTCTTAATTGTATGTTTTATGTGATGTTTTCAGGGGAGCTATGTCCTATAAGTCTGTAAAATATATATTTATTTATAATAAATTTTGGGGGTAATATGCAGGAATAAGTGACTGGAATGCTGCTAATACTTCAAGCTGAAGGGGGAAATGACTAGTGTGATACCCTTTATATCTGGCCATGGGAAGGAAGCAATAAACAGTGATTTTTCCATGAAGAGCCATTTGAATAATTTACAATAATGATCAAGGATTTTCACTCACATTTCTGATAGTCAGAGAACTTCATTGTGACTCAGATTATCCATATAGCCAAAATTTACTTACCATGAGCATGTGCAAAAATAATTAACTTTTTAAAAACACTTTAATTTCTGTAATTTAAAGTTTTTTAAATAAAATTTCGTTTAAAATTTTAGCATCTTAAAATAATTTTTTTTTAATTAACAAGAAAGAGAAAGTACTTAAACATTTTTTAGACTGGAAAATACAGGCCTGGAGAGATCTCATCTCAATCAAAATGACTAAACAGCCCATTTTAAAAATACAAGCAAATATAAACATGGGCCTACAAAAGAATTCTGACACTTAAAGGGGGACCATACTATCGGAAATACAAGAGCATTTCTTTAGATGAAAATCGCCTCAAGACAAAAGAATGTTTAGAAAGACTCTACTTTGTGATCTCACCAAATCAAAAGAACCTGGAGCAAGATAGCACAAAAAATGGGATTGTTAAATCAGATGCAAGAATCAAAGATCTTACCCAGTATTAAGTTTTACTAAAAATTTTAAGGATACAAATAATTGTGAGACACAGCTAAAGCATGTGTAAGTCTGGGATGACCAATGTCATGCATTAGGTTTTCTTGCTGCATTAAAACATACCTAGGCTTAAATTTAAAATATAAGATCTCCAAATGATGCTTTTGATGGAACATTGTCACCAAAGAGCTATTTGGGTGATGAAACCTGGCCTTTACGTACTTTTTTTTTGTATGCTGTATGGCGGGGGTCACATTTCATTCTTTTTCCATGTGAGTATCCCATTATTATAGCACCATTTGTTGAATTTTTGTTTTGTTTTGTTTTGTTTTTTCTTTCTTCTGTTTGATTGTGTTTTGAGGAAGTGCATGTGCCAGGAATCAAACCTGCATCTCCCCGTTGCACCCCCGATATAATTTTTTTTTTCTGTTTGAAATTTCTCATTTAATTTTGGCATGTGCAGATTCCGGGAATCGAATCCAGGTCTCCTGCACTACAGGCGAGAATTCTACTACTGAGCTACCTTTACACCACTATACTTTCTTTATTGTACGGTTTATGTGATGTTTTTAGGGGAGCTATGTCCTATAAGTCCATTAAATATATTTTTATTTATAATAAGAAACAGTCCAGAAACATCCTGCTGAAAGCATTTTTTTGATAAGGACTCTTCTGCTATGGACACCGTTATTGGGTTTTCCATATGCATCTTTAGGAAGATCACACAGGGATTTAGCTTGATCATATCTTTCTTTCTCAGTGTCCTTGGTAGAGGAACAAAATAAATTGCCTGTATGCTGTTACCGTTTCCTTCCATGGACTCTGAACTAAGTAATACAAACATAAAACAATAGCCTGAGATAAGAAGCAAGGTGGATGAGAGGTAGGAAAAAAGAAAACCTGGAAAAGCATAACAATATATTCTAATAAAAGAAAATATGTACTTACTAGTGTGTGGCTCTTTTCCGTTCCAGAAGACAGGAGGTTTTTGTCTGGAGATATTGAACCATACTAGTTGTGGTCTCAGTGACACTAGCCCCAGCTGCGAATAGATATGAGGAACCATGCTGAAAATCAGGATGTGAATATTGTATGGTGAGACCCACTGCCTGCTTCCTCTGTTTAGATCCAGAAAGTCAACAGATTTATACCATCTGTGCCCCCAATGGTGCTGCACACTATCCTCCCACCCTCACCTGGCCTGAGCCTGGAGAAACTGATCTGGTGAAGAAAAAAGACTCACATATGTTAATATTTGGAAGTTACAAATATTACAAAAGATCCAGGCCTCTATCTGATTACCTACCATGAAGTTTATCTCTCGATAAGCCCCATCCATTCTCTCTCTACACACACACACACATACTTATTGACCTCCCAGTCACCATTTTAGTGTTCAAAAATGAACAGGCACAAAGTGAATGGGAAAAAAGACACTTAAAAAAAAATGAAACATTGCAGAAACAGAAGAAAACAACTATTCTTTTTAAAAAGCCACAATAGTTCAGAAAAACAAAGAACAATAGTTAATTTGCTAAAGGAGAAAGTGAAAGTTATTGTATTCATGGAATAAGATCAAGATGCTATAAAAACTAACTGATCAAATATTGAATGTATTGGGCTTCTCCTTTCTGTCGGAGATATTGGGGGATAAATTAGAGCTGTGTCCTCAGAAAACAATGCAAATACATATATACAAGGAAGTTAAAGGAGTGTGGGGAGGGGAAAGTTTTAGAAAGGAAATAATAATTGTAATGTGGCCTGCTTTAAATATTATTTACATATTCAAAATAGTTTAAAGAATTAACATCAACAACTCCAAAAGATGATAAAGCTGTACAAGGAGGAGAGAATGAGGACAGTGTATATTTGTATGAGTGAACTGGCAAAGGAGGAGTGTAAAAGGACTAAATTCTCATTTTTGTCATTGGATGCCAATGTTCTTTAAGAATAATCTGAAATAAGTGGAACAGAAGATATAATAAAATATTAATTAGATTTTCTTATGCTAAGCGAAATTCTCATTCTGATGATCAAAGTGACCTGGTACAAAATAACATTAATAAAAGACACATCATGTAGATTTATCTTTTTTTTTCATCTAAAAGCTTAATAAACCTACATATATTTAGGCAAAAAAGACCAAAAAAAGCTAGGGTGCTTTCAGTATTTCCCAACCCAACAATATTTTTTAAAACCTTATCCAGGTTTTTAATAGGAAAAAAATAAAATAAAAATAAAATATATAACTATCCAAAAAAAGGAAGCAAAAAGTATTTTCAAGTGATATATTATCCTCAAAGAAAACTCAAGGGTATCAACTAGGTAACAACTTTGATTTTAAAAAAAATCAGTGAAGTTCTCTATTAGAAAATAAATAACATTCCTATATACAAACAACCATAAATTTTAAAATATGATGGAAAGTAAAACACTTCAAATTATCATCGAAACTTTAAAATGCATATGAATAAAACAGGCAAGAAAATATGAAACCTAATAGTATAAGAGCGAAGCATTTTTACTGAGACATAATGTTAAATATATAGATATATATACACAGAGTACAAACACACAGTGTAACAAAATACCTTCCTGGAAGAAGAGATCCAATAAAAAAAATGTTTATCCTTCCAAATGAGCTTATAAATTTAAAGTAATTACACTCAAGAAAAAATGTGAAACTGCAAATGATGTTGAAGAACACATAGATTACTCTATATGTGGTAACAGAATTGGAATGATTTTATTTAAATAATTGAGAAATCAAACACTCAGGAAGGCAAAAAGAATAATTTAATAAATATCAATGTACATACCACATAGCTTTCTGTGCAGACACTTTGAATCCTATACTGTTGCTTTAAGAATGACCAAAAAGGGTGGTGTGTGCGCTGTGGCTCAGTGGCAGGATTCTCGTCTGCCATGCCAGAGACCCGGTTCGATTACTGGTGCCTGCCCATGCAAAAAAAAAAAAAAAAAAGAATCACCTAAGGAAATAATCAAAGAAATGCACCATATTTCATTTACAGCAATGTTTGCTGAGGTATTTATAATAGCAAAGAAAATAAGCAACAATCAAGATGCTCAGTAATAGAAGATAAATAAATTATAGTATATTCATATGATAGAATATTTGCCAGTAAAACTCATTCTCCATAGAATATTATTATAAAACAAATTTCAAAATTGTAGACAAATAATTTTCAAACTTTGAAGGAGATAATGACCGTATTTATGCAGGAACATGTGAAAATATTACAAAAAAACTGATACTATTTACCAAACATATTTTCAGATCATATACTAAGCACTTGTGAGATCTTAATAATCCTGTTAAGAGTGACCCATCATCCCCAGTTTGTCTGGGACTGGGTTTTTTGGGATGTGAGACTTTTGAGTACTAAAACCAAAACATCTAGGGTGAACCATGAGTTGTTCACCTTGCCTATACGTTAAATATTATTTCCGCCATTTTTCACATGGAAAAATTAAGGCTTAGAAAGATTCAGTAACTACTGAAAAGTGACAGATTATATTCATCCTGTGGCTTCACTGAATTCTTCAACTATACTCTTTTCTCATCAGAGAAGATTGTTATATTGTTTTTATTTCTATAATTTCCACATGTATAAATATAATAATATAACATCTTATTTTAAAATATGGAAATGAAAATAGCTAACAGTGTGTGTTGATTTATTTAATCCCTATAATTCTATGAGGCAAGTAATATTATTACTCCCATTTTATAGACAAAGAAAATAAGGTACAGATGGATTAAGTAACTTGCCCAAAGAAAGCAAATTTTAAGAGCCAAAATTTCACCCAAGTAGTTTGGCTTCAGCACTTGTGCATTTCAGTTAAGAAAGCCCTTCTGATCTTGATGTTTATGAATGTCACAGGCACTTCAAATTTATTTGTACTAGGAAAGGATTGTGAAAAGCTGGGGAAAACAGGCACTTAACATGTTCCTTATAATGCAAATCCACCTGAAAACACTTCATTCCACGGGATTACTGAATTTGGAATCCAGAAAAAGTAAAGGAAGAACCCCAAATACTTTTTCTATGGCACCCTCATTTTTGAATTCTTAATATTAATTTGTCTTTTAGTTCATTGATGTACATTTTCAAGTTACTTTAAGAAATATATTGGTGCTGTATTTCCTGAGAAATGCATGTGTAAACTATTTTTGTTGTGTTTATTCATGAAAGAAATCATGATTTATATAAAATCTTGGGTTACTATCTCTTCACCTCTAAGTTTTATAGAAAATTAGTTCAAGTTGTTTGCTCCATTATCATCCTGCAGTTACATAGCAGAGGAATCATCTGATGTCCCATTGTAGATAATCTTTATTATGACCTCAATACTTTTGAAACATTTTGTTAGTCTAATGGAATTTTTTTTAATTGCCAAGTTGTACCTTGGTATAGATTTCCTTGTATTGATTTTTGCATGGAATCTAGAGAACCCTTCCAACTTGTGTATTTAGCCAGGAAGATTTCCATTCAGTATGTATTTAATTGGTGCTTCTGATCCGGCCAATTATTCTGGTCTCCTCCTCAGATTTTGAGATTGATTTTCCATTTGACACCTCTTATCTATGACCTTCCTTCTCATCTTTTCATCATTTTATCTTTTTTGAATACATTCTGAGAGAGCTACTCATTGTTGCCCATATTACTGATTCGTCTTTCTGCCCAAATGTTTTGTTGGTTCTGAAGCATGTATATGTCTGTGTGTGTGTGTGTGTGTGTGTCTGGAGAGAAAGGTTCTGAAGTGTGTATATATCTGTGTTAGACAAGGAGATCTGAAGGAGAAAAAATTCTCTTTCATAATAAAACAGCCTAAGATCAGGAGTCTATTCCCTGCACTTTAAAATCATTTTTCATGTTTTTACAGTTACTGAAAATGCCTCTCAGATTTTGGTAACAGGTTAAATGTCAATTTCATATTGTGATTGTGTTGTGAGAATTCTTTTTAGCTATGTCTTCATAGGTACTGAGATAGAAGTCGTGAGAGGTTGCAAATGGACACTATCTACTAGAGGCCTTATAAACCAGACACCACTGGAATACCTTTAGTCCAAACAGGATTTCATGCTTATATTTTTAAAGGGCTTCTGGTGTTAAATATAAAATAGTCAATTTAATTTTCTTCCTGATTTTTATTAGTCTTTGAAGTTCAATAGTATAACAACTCACATTGCTTTTGATCTCTGATGTTGCTGCATAGTGATTCTTTGAACAAGCTGGGCTAGATATATCAACCTAAATAGCATCAAAGATTCGTGAAGCACTTGAGTGTTCCACAGGCAGTTTGTCAGATATAGCAGGGCTGCTCTCGGTTTTGATACTTCTGCTGAGTCATCTAATATGTAATTCGGCTATCTGTAAATCATAATAGTGATATTTGACACTACAGGTGTTTTTAGTTGGAAAGAGTCAAGTCAGAATAACTACCCTGTACATTAAAATACATTTTCCAACCCTATTAAATTTGGCCCATCAATGTTAAAGCAGTACAGACAAGTCATCATAACCACATATCAGAAGTCTAGTTTGCATTGGCAGGAGATGATCTAACAGACATTTCCATCTGTGCCATTCCAAATAAAACATTTGCATTAGCCACATTATACAAAAAAATGCAACATAAAATTTCATCATAATCAGAGGTGCTAGGTTAATAACTACTGTAATCACCTTTATATTCTCTACACTTCACCTGTAGTGCTAATTCTAAAATACTGTACTTTTCTTTCCAGTTTTGCTGTTCCTACAGCACTGTCATTCTAGTGATCCTCTGATGAAATATCCTCCCCATGGGAATCACATTTAAGCCTCTAACTCTGAGTATCAAGGCTCATTATTTAAAAATCCTTACTTCCTAATACCATCTTATGTGATACCTCCCTGGTGAGACTGGACAGCATTTTCTTCAAGTTTTCCTATCACAAACAGGAAATTTCTAGTAATTGAGTTCCCAGTACCTCAACCATGGAACATGACATAAATCATGATAAATAAGTCTTGGTAAAGGTTTTGAGTCACTTTTACTTTAATTAAATTGATTGGAATATAAATAAATATTAAAAAGAGAGAAAGGGCAAAGAAAAGAAGAGCATGGTAAAGGCACCGAAGTAAACTGTGGTCAGTAGAGCTATACTCTTTCTAATGAATAAATAGAAAGAATATTCATATGCTTACTGGTACATGTACTTGATACATTATCTATTGCCAATAAAAACATTACAAGCATCATAAATTCAGAAATGTTCTAGTTTACACTTTTGAAAGCTGACAAATTTCATATGCGTACCGCTACAGTGAATGGCCTAGGAGACTGAATAAATAAATTTTAAGCAGCATATTCAATGCAAATGTCTGAGGTTAGTTCAAAGACCTAGTTTGTTTGGAGCGTTTTTCTAACAACAGATCTCTTGATATATGGCATGTGTGTACTATTTAGAAAATATGAAAAAGGGACAATAATGGCAGAATAAAAAATAAAATCACTGCGGGGAGATAATTATGGTGTATAGTTAAACTAGGAATTATAACAGGTAAGACTATAAAAGCAATAATAAGTCATTATTATTTGCATATTTTACTTCAAGTATTTATAAATGAATCTGCATAAAATGTTACGTGTTCCTAAATGTTTTGCAATGTTTTAAAGTCTTTTATATGTAGGACTAATAATCTATATGGAGAGCAAATGGAGGAGTCCTATGTATTTGTGAGTCATAGACAAGTTTCCCACTCCTACCCACTATGATGCTTCTCTATCTCTAGAGCCTATCTAATAGATACTCAGGAAATAAAAGTCAATTTTAAAACTTATTTAAGCAAAGCATTATTGGGAAAAGCAATCTGCAAACAAAATCTTAAAGTGTGTCCAAAATGTTTTTGTGTTATCCACCAATACTTTGAATTTTATATCTCAATATTTCTCAGAATAGACATTTTTTTCAATCATACAACAATTGATTGCCTATTAAGAGTTCAAATATTAATTTCATGTAATATTTTGTGTTTAAGTGGCTCATTTTATCAGCAAATCAGGATTATTTTCACCATTTTGACCATTTCACCATTTATAGTTTATAAAATTTTTATCCTTACTTTATAAAACACTTTACATCAGGGTCTAACACTTACTTTTCAACATCTGTTAATTAGAATATGGTTGAATTCTAATTTTTTGTCTTCATTCTGCTCAGAAATTTTATTTTCTATGCTGTTTATTTATGTAATAAAGAAATATTGAACATATTACAAAAAATATTGAACATAATACAAAAATATTACATTTCACCTATTTGCAAGAAGTTTTTGTTGATAAAGATTTCCCATTTAGTAAGCACATGTATTAGTTAGGGTTCTCAAGAGAAACAGAATCAACAGGGAACACTTGCAAGTATAAAATTTATAAAAGTGTCTCGCGTGACCACAGGAACACAGATTCCAAAATCCACAGGGCAGGCTGTGAAGCCGACAACTCTGATGGAGGGTCTGGATGAACTCCACAGGAGAGGCTCACCAGCCGAAGCAGTAATGGAACCTGTCTCCTCTGGATCCTCCTTAAAAGGCTTCCCGTGATTAGATTAAGCATCACTCATTGTAAAAGACACTGCCCTTTGGCTGATGACAAATGGAATCAGCTGTGAATGCAGCTGACGTGATCATGATCTAATCCTATGAAATGTCCTCATTTCAACAGACAGGCCAGCACTTGCCCAATCAGATAAACAGGTACCACAACTTGGCCAAGTTGACACATGTCCCTAACCATGACAGCACATAATGTGAAATCTTAAAAGATCTTTAAGGGGTCAAACTTTTTCTTCTTACTTTATAGCTATCAACAACTTTAACATTGTATTCACTGTCAAAATATATGATTGCTGTTCTACAGGTAAAGATACCATACCCGTGCCCTAATTCAGATCTCTAAAGTTTTCAACTAGTGTGCAACTAGTGTAGGAGATGGGACCCATTTGCTCAGCCGTCATGGCAAATAATAGGACCTAAAGTAGCCAAGAGTGTAAACTCAGGCTACAAAGAATCCTCTAGGCTTGTATCAGTTTACTATGCAAATATTATCATTTTCGACTTAGGCAGCATCTTGAGAAGGTTAGAAGCACTACTTTAATAGTTCTTAAGGTCTTTGAACTGTGAGGTCCACTTCCACGTTATCCCCAGACAGATTTAAAATGCAGGTAGCACCAGTGTCTCCAAGGTATTTCCATTTGCATTTTACATATTGACTCACAGTAATGTTTACTAGAGAAAATGCCGAACCAGGTTTTTTTATACCCAACTTAAAATTTCCCAGGACTCCTTAATACATACAAGATAAAAGTTTGTGGCATTATTATGAGTTTCCAAATACTGTTCTCTAAACTCACCGATTTAAAATATTAAAAGGTTAATACAAAAGACATTTAGAGGGATGGGAGAAAAAATATGGAACTATTAAACTTTACCTCTGGGAAAACCACTGATACTGTGTCAAACACTAGTGGCACCCAAATCAATAGGCCACACCCTTGATCTTGAGGCTTGCTCCTGTGAAGCTAATGTATTTAATGAAGAAACTTAGCCTACCTATAGGTATGCCTAACAGTTACTTCTGGAGGACCTCTTTTGTCACTCAGATGTGGCCTCTCTCCAAGCCCAACTCTGCAAGTGAAGCCATTGCCCTCCCCACTATATGGGACATGGCATCCAAGGATTAAAGTATTCCTAGCAGTGTAGAAGATGACCCCCAAGGATGAGTTTGGCTCTGGTACCGCTGGATCAACAATGCCATCCTGACCAACAGGGGAAAAAGCAGTATAACAAATAAGGTATCAGTGGCTGAGAGAATTCAAATAATGTCAAGAGGCTACTCTGGAAGTCACTCTTACGCATGCTTCAGTTAGACATTACTACCTATCATAATTGACCAAACCCCAACCAAAACCATTCCAGCCAATCCTAAAGAATACCTAGGGCATTACATAAGATTCTACAAAGGTTCCATGCACTAGGGTAACTTCCCCAAAACCTACAACTTCTAGATGGGTCCCAGGACCAGATAAGTCCTGAAATGCAGAGCAGAGAGGTCAGTCTTTCAAGAATCAACTAGTTCTATCCCCCTAAGTTCCTGATAGCAACTTCCAAAGTGAAAAAGTTAGAATGGCCATGGGACACATAATCCTAAAAAGTGAGAGAGAGTTCAAAGATGATGGTAGAGTTATACAGAGCAGTTCGGCTTTAGCAAATGAATATGAGTGCTGAATTAGTATATTGATATTTCTTTTAGTCTCCTGTATCTCAGAGCAGCTAGAAATAAATACCTAAAATTGTGGAATTGTAACCTAAACCAAACTCTGAAATCTGTTCTACAACTAATTGTTGCAATGTACTTTGAAATCTATTGCTTTTTTGTACATGTTATTTTTCACAAAAATGAAAAAAAAGAGAAGGAGTAGTGAAATAGAGAAGATAAGATTTAACAAATGAATATGACTCCTGAATCAAAATATTGATATTTCTTTTGATCTCCAGTCTTGGAGTAGCTAGAAGAAAAAGAAAAATTGTGTAACTGTGACTTATTGCAAACTTTAAAATCTATTGTTGAAAGAAATCAACTCCCAAAATAAATAAATCAAGATATTTACATGTGATGAAGACAGCAGAAGATCATTAAGCATATCACAACGCAGACAGATATAGCCCTGCCTAATGACCAAATTAGAACACCAGAGGAGACACAGACATTGGAACAACTAATCAAAGATGTTCATAGAACTCTACTTAATAAAAAAGCAACATAGCAAATGACATAAAGGAGGTCAAGAAGACAGTAGAACAGCACAAAGAGGAATTTGAAAGAATAAATAGAAAAATAGCAGAAATCGCAGAGATTAAAGACTCTGTTGACCAAATAAAAAACGTACTAGAGGCACAAAACACCAGATCTGAAGAGACAGAAGAAAGAATAAGTGATATAGAGGACAGGATAATTGACTTTGAAGACTCAAAACAGCAAATGGCAAAAAAGATGGAAAAAATTGAAGGGGAACTCAGGGAAATGATAGACAAAACAAAGTGCACAGGGCGGGCCATGGTGGCTCATCAGGCAAGAATGCTTGCCTGCCATGCCAGAGGACCCGGGTTCCATTCCCGGTGCCTGCCCATGTAAAAATTAAATAAAAAAATAAATAAAAGCACACAAATATAAGAATCATTGGTGTCCCAGAAGGAGAAGAGAGGAAGAGTAGTTGGAGGAAAACTTACCAACCCTCATAAAGGACATAAATATACAAGTCAAAGAAGCCCAAAGAACTCCAAACAGAATAAATCCAAATAGTCCTTCCCCAAGGCACATACTAATCAGTCTGTCAAATGTTGAAGAGAAGCAGAAAATCCTGAAAGCAGCAAGAGAAAAACAATTACTACATACAAGGGAAATCAAATAAGACTGAGTTCAGACTACTCAACTAGCACCCTGGAAGCAATATATTCAAGATGCTGAAAGAGAAAGACTTCCAGCCAAGAATTCTGTACCCAGCCAAATTGTCCTTCAAAATTGAGGGAGAGATTCAAGTTTTCACAGACAAAGAAGTCCTGAAAGAATTTGTCAACAAGAGACCGATCCTATAAGAAATATTAAAAGGAGTTCTGCCAGCTGAAAAAAAAAAGACAAGACAGGGAGGTCTAGAGGAGGACACAGAATTGAAGAGTACTACTAAGAGTAATTTAAAGAATACAAAGAGGAAGAGGGAAAAGAATATATAGGTCTGACAAATAAAATGAAAAAATAGGAGAGTGGATTCAAGAAACACCTCTTTAGTAATAACTTTGAATGCTAATGGACTAAACTTACCAATTAAAAGATACAGATTGCCAGAATGGATTAATAAATATAATCCAGCTGTATGCTGCTTACAGGAGACTCATCTTAGACACAAGGTTACAAATAGTTTGAAAGTGAAAAGATGGAAAAAGATTTTCCATGCAAATTGTAACCAAAAGAAAGTGGGAGTAGCTATACTAATATCGGACAAAATAGACTTTAAATGTAAATACATCATAAGAGACAAAGAAGGACACTATATACTAATTAAAACATCAATTCACCAAGAAGATATGACAATCATAAATGTTTATGCTCCCAATCAGGGAGCTCCAAAGTACATTTGAGACAGACATTGGCAAAACTGAAGGGAGCCTTGGATGTTTCAACAATAATAGTAGGAGACTTTGCTACACCACTCTCCTCTATAAATAGAACAACCAGACAGAAGATCAACAAGGAAATAGAGAAGTTAAATAACTTGATAGATGAATTAGACTTAACAGACATGTATAGGCCATTGCACCCCAAAGCACAAGGTTATACATTATACATAGAAGCTAGAGATGGGTGAACAGTTAGCTAATGAGGTTGAACTCCAATGTAAGGGTATAGATAGGAGCAAAGGTGATTCTCTAGTGGATCTAGAAGTAATATTAACATATTGAAGATAAAGATTGAAAGGGGTTGTATAGAGCTACGTGTCCCACTGATTTACACTAGAAATATGAATGAGTTCTCATAAGAATTACTTCAAAGATATGATTCTTGTATAAAGAGTGTTTAAGTCCAGGGCACAGGGGGAAAACTGCTATTGCATGCTATGAGCTATGTTCAAAAGGAAACCATTAGCACTACTACAGCAACAGTAGAGGTAAATAATAGGGGGAAGGACAAGAGTTAAGAGGAGGTTTAGATTTCTTATTTGGTGAGAGTGTGTTTATTGGTTTTCTGTCTCTTGAGAACAATGAAATTATCTAAAATTGAGAATGTTGATGGACTGTGGACTTTGGGTCCTCTGCATGATGCCCGATGAATGCAGGTGGCTGAAAGATGCACTGACGGAGAAGTAGATTGGCCAATGATGGTGAATACTTATGAACTGAGGTTGTGCTGCTATGAAAAGGAGCACTGTCATAAGGCATGCAACAATGTGAATGAATATGTGGGACATTTAGTGAGACAAAATAAGCCAGAAACAAAAAAACAACATAGTATGGTCACCTTTAGAAAATGCTTATAAGAAAACAGGGGCCTAGATTGTCAGCTTTTAGAGCAAACATATTAAGTCTGGTGTGATATGATTATTTCTGGGTTATGTGAGGCTGTTTTATACATGTATACTGATATTTAGAGATAAGAACAAAGCCGAACAGGTTGGGGTAAAGTAATTCAGAACATAGGGATAAGGAAGACAGTGTCTATATTTTAGAACCACACATATTCTTTGAGACCAATGGAAGAAAGGTTTATTTGGTCTGTGACTGAAATTTTCTGTAGTGCATAATCTAATTCAACCTATCTGTATAGCTCATTTGTGCAATTGAAACACAGGAAGCACAGAATAAGGAAGAGGTCCTTTAATCCTGTATAAATTATTGTAATGCCTGGAAACATCCTAAAGTATATTAAGCAGATAAACAAAAAGTATGGGCAAAGTTCCCTAAGGGAGGGGAGAAAGAATATGGAACTATTAAACCTTAACATAAGGGAATCTCCTCATATTGTGTCAAACTATTGTGTCAAATTTTAAGGATATCCAAATCAATAGGCCATGCCCTCCATCCTGAGGCTTACTCTTGTGAAGCTGATGTAGATAGTGGAGAAGTTTAAACTACCTATAGACATGCCTAAGAGTTACTTCTGGAGGACCTCTGTTTTTGCTCAAATGTAGCCTCACCCTCTCTAAGCCCAACTCTGCAAGTGAAATCATTGCCCTCCCCCCTACATGGGACATGATATCCAAGGGTGAAAGTCTCCCTGGTGATGTGGAAGAGGACGCCCAGGGATGAATCTAGACCTGGCACCATGGAATCAACAATTCCATCCTGACCAAAAGGGGGAAAAGAAGTATAATTAAAGTATCAGTGGCAGAGAAAGTCCAGATAGAGTCAAGAGGCTACTCTGGAGGTTGCTCTTGCACAAGCTTCAGGTAGATCTTGCTGCCTATCATAACCTGCCAACCTCCAACCAGGACCATTCCAGCCAATCCTAAAGAACACCTAGGGCAGTTCATTAGATTCCACAAGGATTCCAGGCACCAGAGTAACTTTCCAGAAACCTACAACCTCCAGATGGGTCCCTGGTTCAGATAAGTCCTGAAACCTAGCCCAGCCTCTCCAGAACATCAGAGTTCCATCTCTCTACCCCATGTTGGTGGCAGACCCTTCCAATGTTGGAAATTTAGAAGTACCATAGCCATTCTAAATTGAAGTATTGAAAGATCAAGGGTGATGGTGGAATTATACATAGAGGATAGGACTTGACAAATGAATATGAATGCTGAATCATTGGATTGTTGCCTTTTTTAATCTCCAGTATTTTAGAGCAGCTAGAAGTGGAAACCTAAATTTGTGATATTGTAACCCATATCAAAGTCTGAAATGTATTCTACAACTAATAAAAAAAAACCCTGTTGTATAGCTATTTGTTAAAATGTACTTGGAAATTTAAAAAAAAAGGCTCTTAGAGTCTGAAGGGTATTTTGCAGTTATGAGAATGATAAACAATTATTCTATAATGATTTTTTAATTTAGGGTCTAGCAGAGCATGTATAGGTCTTTAGATATATGCAAAGAGTACTGACTTGTACACACTTCACTTTTTAAAAAACTATATTCTTTAAGTACCAGCCCTTTAAAATGACAGCCCATTATATATTATTATGTAATATGCACTAAGAACAATATGTTAGATGCTGGCTGGAAACTGCAGATCCAAAGTAATTTTTCACATGGAAATTAATTCAGCAGTCTAGGGAAATACTATCACAAAACAATGCCCTGCTGAATCTCATTAAGTCAATTTGGAAAGGCATATGGGTGGAAAGGTAAAAATAAATCAATAAGATTAAAAAGGAACTATAATGCTTTGGAAAAAACAGAGAGGAGTTAAAGTATCTGGTTGCTAAGTGACAGGCTTTTAAGTAAGAAGTATTTTTCTCCCATATAGGATGTCATTTTTGAGGACTAGAGCAAAATACTGTTTGCATACGGCCCAATTTATACAAACTGCATTTCCCTCAACAAGACTCACTCCATCTTTAAAAAAGGGAGATGAGCCTTCACTGGAGGAGCTCATTGCCTAGCAACAGGATGCCAAGAAGGCGAGCAGTGTCCTCTCTCTCTTCCCACCACACCATATTGATCTCCAGCACAGATGGATGCCCTTGAGAAAACCACCTTAACAACCAGAAAGCTAAAGAAGAGTTTTGCTAAGATCACTAAAAAGCCTAAGCTGCTTCTTTTGTTTTTAAACAGATATATATTGCTCACTCTTCTGTACTTAGCACTACACAAAACATTTTCACACACAAGCATGCTTTTATTCTTTCTATACGCCTGGCTCTCATCAGAGTTGCATCATCTGACTGACCTCAAGGCTAGCTACAGACCTAAATTCTGCTCCGTCTTACACAAGACTGCTAAAAGTTTGCTGAAAAAAAAATATCTCCATCATCCTTGCTATGGCCTCAAGTGTTACACACACCCTCATCCCTACCCTACAGTAGGCAGCAAAGCAAATCCTCTTTTATCCTATTCAGTTTGAAATAGTCCCCTTCTCCTCCTACCCCTCACTCCCACCTCCTTGATAAAGATTTTAAGTAGTTACTCTTTTCCCTTTTTGATTGGGCCCCTACAAAGTGCGTACTGCTGGGTGCTGGAGATACAATTAGGATCAAAACATAGTCCTCATAGGAGCTCATAGGGCACCATGGGAGTATTATATAAGAGAGGCACATAATGACCAAGAAAATAGAAGCATAGTGGTGAAGGCAACCTGGAGATGCCTATCTATCCTATGTCTGAAAAGTATGCAGAAGTTAGCCTGGCCAAAGGGTGGAAGCTGTTGGGAAAGTGGAGTAGGATGGGAGTAGGGAAAAGGACATTCTGGCAGAGAGAACAAAGGCATTGTCATGGGACCTGGAGCTTAGGCCTGGGGAATATGTTACCCTCTGTCCTGGAGATTTAGTATTCATGTCTTTTCAATTATGAGCCAAATTGACTCAATAACTTTTTATTGCATACTAAGATACAGCCAAAGACAGTTCACTAATGTACCATAAAACTGTTACATTTCACCAATCTTTTTTTCAAGTTACATTTAATCAAAATATGCTGCTTTATGTATCAAAACAGGACATCAGGGCTTAGAAGGCCTTCATAAACATTATTGTTAGTGATTTAGGACAATATAATAAAATACTACTAATAAACCTTTTGTTAAATTATAACTACCCAAGGGAAAAAGGGAAATGTATTCTGAGCAAACTAGAAACAACCCTTGCAAACGTCTGTAGTCTGTGGATTTACCTCCTCTAGTCCATGGATTTACCTCCTCTCAGATGCAGGTCTTATTTTTCTTTAAAGTAGCAGAGGAGACAAATCAATAGACTAGGGTTGTTTAAAAAGATAACACATGTGATTTAATTTTGAAGGGATGTTTCTGAAAACAGCAGGCCTAAAATAGAGCTTCAGGCTCTAATTACCTATTCAGGGCCATCTACTCTGCCTCTCTGCTGCCCTCATGCGAATTGACAGAGAATAGCAGCACAGAAAATCCTGTCTGAGGACAAATCTGCCATTCTTCAGCACTGAACTAAGAGAAGATGGGAAGCATGATGTGACAAGCACAAGCCTTTCTCACAGATTCCAGGAATCTGGATTTGTTGTGACTCAATCACTGTGCAGATGGATTTCTACTGAATAATATTTTCATGACTTGTTTTAGAGATAGGGAGTATTTCCAATGTCAGAAGACAGAGCTTAAAATATATATTTAGGCAATAGAAAGGATGAGGAAGCAAGATTTAATTGGCTAATTAAGGATCCAACTTGTACAATTACAGAACAATTATTGCTCAGCCAGGAACTAAACCTTACTGTTTTTCTCCCCCCACATTATATGTATTACACCACACTTTGTAAGTGGAACATTGCACATCAGGGACTTCATCTAAATCTCCTAGTTTACTAAAGCTAACTATATGTATTTCCTTAAAAAAAAATACCCATTTTTGCCAAGTTGGGTTCCATATCAAACATGAAATAAAATTCCCATTTTGGGGCTAGCTTTTTAGAGTGCCTTTCAACCAAATATGTCAATCCTTTTTCTTCTTGATCTCTATTCTGTGTTGCTTCAGAGATCATGGGGAGTCTTATAACCTCTTATATTATACCTCTGCAAATGATTCCCAAATGGACCCCCAGTTTCATTTATATCCTTGGCATTAATCATTGAATTAAGTCTCAAAATAAAAGGATAATTTCTCCTATCCCCAAATATCCTTCTTTTGTAATTTTCCTATTTTCTTGAGTCTTGTCATTTTTCCAGGCTTAACATTTGAAAGTTATTTTTGAGTACCCTTTCTTCTTTATCCACTTCCCAATACCAAGAACTCTTACATGGGCTTAGAAAATTGTTGGCAGTTCCTGTAGAAAAGTAGTCCCTAATACTACTTTTGTACAATGTGTGGTTGGATGGATGGGAGATGGAATCTAATTAGGGGTAAGAACTATAGAAGAGATAGGTTTCCTTGATAAAGTGATTTTTAAGCTAATGTCTGAAAGATAAGAAATTGTTAATCAGGTTCAAAGCAGGAGGAAAGATTAGAGCAGAGGGTATGTTCCTATGCTCTGAGATGAGAAGCCTGGTATCTTCATGGAACTGAAGGAACAGAGGAAAGAGGGATCAAGATACTGAAGAATCTCCCAAGTGGAGTTCTAGTCTAAGATTTTGTGGGGTTTTTTTGCAAATCCATGGGCTTGTTTTGTTTTATTTCTAATTGAATCTAAATGTATTTAGACAAGACATGCATGTGCAGATGCCACACTCTCTATAGTCTGTTAAGCAGACTGAGTCATAGATTCATGTCAACAGCCTAGTCCTCATAGGTATTTGAGATTGAAATTGGGCCTTATAGCCCATGTAATTGGAAATTTTATCCTAAGAGAAAAGAAATCCAAAGAAAATGTTGTCAACTTTTTATTTTAAAATAATTTCAAATTTACATTGTGAAAATAATACAACCTCCATACAGAGAACTCCAACACTCCCATCAGATACCCAGTTCTACCAACTTTAACATTTTGCTACCTTTGCCTTTCCTTCTTTCCTTCTCTCCCTCCCTCCTTCCTTCCTCTGTATGTCGTCTACCTATCTATCTAATCTACTCTGTACCCCTATCTATCCATCTATCTCTATCCATCTTCCTCTATTCATGTCTGTCTATCTATCATTTTCTGAACATTGAGAACAGGTTTCACACTTTGTACTTCTCATTCACATAATGTTCCCATGTACATTTCCTCTGAACAAGGATATTACTTTTTGTAATCCTCTTAAAAGCAGT
>PVIY010009249.1:0-73333 GCA_004026745.1 Myrmecophaga tridactyla | reverse complement strand
CTATTAGATTTCAACAAAAGCCAGACTCTAACTTTGACCGAAGAGACTAAGGGTCCTCTGAAACCTGCCTACCCCTTCTAGGTCCTCCCAGATTATTCTCATTCTACAATGGTCTTTTCCTTCTTAAAATCTTATCAAACTCTTTCTCACTTCTGGATCTACACACTGCTGTTTCTTCTACCTGGAAACTTTTACTGCCTCTCACCTTTCCCCACCCACTTCACAACCCTTCTTTCTTCCTCTTCTCCTCTTAGATTCAAAGTCTGTCTCTTTTTTTGTATGCTGTGCGGTGGGGGTCACATTTCTTTCTTGTCCATGTGAATATTCCATTATCATAGCACCATTTGTTGTTGTTGTTTTTGAATACATGGGCTGGTACTCGAATCCCAGGCTCCTGCATGAAAGGAAAGAATTCTACTACTGAGCTACCCATGTACCCATTTCAAAGTCTGTCTTTTTTTTTCTCTAAGTATCTATGTTTTTAATATGTTACCAACTGATTTTAATATGTAGCCAAGTTTGATAGCCAATGAACTCAATGCCTTTCTCTTATTAATTCAAATCATTCTTGTTTTTTCAAACTGGGAAATAATTCCTTAATCATTAGAAAACATAATACTATTCCCAAGTGTTTTTATGAGATAGATAATTTATTTACATTCTCAAATTGTACTAAAATCTTTTTTAAAACATTTTTTATTGTAAGATATATACAAAGAAAAGAAAAAAAGTAATGATTTTCAAAGAACACTTCAGTAAGTAGATACAGAACAGACTTCAGGGTTTGTTATGGGTTACCATTCCACTATTTCAGATTTTTCCTTCTAGATGCTCCAAAACACTGGAGACTAGAAGAATTTTTTTCTTTTTTGTGAAAAATAACATGTACAACATGTAAGCAATAAATTTCAAAGCACATTGCAACAATTGATATGGGTTACAATTCCAACAATTTAGATTTTTACTTCTAGCTGCTCTAAGGTACTGTGGACTAAAAGAACCATCAATATAATGATTCAGCAATCATACTCATTTGTTAAACCCTACTTTCTCTGTATAACTCCACCATCACCTTTGGTCTTTCTCCCACTCTTTAGAGGTATTTGGGCTATGCCCATTCTAGCTTTTTCATGTTGGAAGGAGCTGTTGATAATATGAAATAGGGGATAGAACTAGATGATGTTCTGGAGAAGCTGGCCTCTTTAGGTTTCAGGACTAATCTGGTCCAGGTACCCATCTGGAAGTTGTAGGTTTCTGGAAAGTTACACTAGTGCATGGAAACTTTGTAGAATCTTATAGAATGCCTTAGGTGTTCTTTAGGATTGGCAGGATTGGTTTGGGTAAGGGTTTGGCAAGTTATGATAAGTAACAATGTCTAAGTGAAGCTTGCATAAAAGTAACCTCCAGAGTAGTCTTCCGACTCTATTTGCACTCTCTCAGCCACTGATACCTTTTTTGTTACACTTCTTTTCCCCCTTTTGGTCAGAATGGCATTGTTGACCCCACAGTGCCAGGGCCGGACTCATCCCTGGGAGTCATCTCCTATGCTTCCAGGGTGACTTTCACCCCTGGATGTGTAGGGAGGAGGATAATGATTTCACTTGCAGAGTTGGGCTTAGAGAAAGAGAGGCCACATCTGAGCAACAGAAGAGGTCCTCTGAAAGTAACTCTTACGCATAGCTATAGGTAGGCTAAGCTTCTCTGCTACATATGGAAGCTCTACAAGAGCAAGCCTCAAGATCAAGGGCTTGGCCTATTGATTTGGGTATCCCTAATGTTTGCACAGTATCATGGGTTTCCCCCGTGGTCAAGTTTAATAGTTTCATACTTTTTCTCCCATCTCTCAAGGGACTTTGCCGATACCTTTTGATTATCTGCTAAGTATACTGTGGGATGTATTCAGGCATTACATTAAGATATACAGGATTAAAGCCCGTCATTCTTATTCTGGGATTCCTGTGTATCAATTGTTTAAACAAATTATCTATCCAGACAAGTTGCGTTAGATTATGTGCTATAGAAAATTTAGGTTCTGAGCAAAATAAATATTTCTTCCTTGCTGTCAAAGAGTAGATGAAGTTCTAAAATATGGACAATGACTTTCTTACCCCTGTATTCTGAATTACCTTAATCCCGACCTGATCAGTTTCATTTTTAACTCTAAATACCAGGCTGTACATATATAAAACAGTCTCTCAAAATCCAGAAATAATAATTACCACTCCAGGCTAAATGTGACGGCTATAAGAGCTTACAATCAAAGTCTGTCTTTTTAATACCCATTGAAGGAATGAATCTTTGCCAGAATGCATGGAAAAAACCAACATGACCCAAGGGGCTGGACAAGGGTTGAGACAAAATGTAGCCAAGCAGCCCAAAGTGTGTAATAAGAACTATGGGCCAAGAGGCCTTCAGGGAAAAAACGAACAGAATTGGAGTGAATCCAAAACTGTTTCCTAAATAGAGGGAGCAAGATTTATTCCCTAGATTAATCTAATTAATTAGATTGGGTATTTCAGGAAATTTTTTTTTTAACTGAATAGCACTCAATATTCCCAGGAACCACCCTCAGGTCTTCTGAGTGGGAACGTCCTTTGTTAGGGGCTTAAATTATCCTTTGGGTGTGGTTTTAGGAATCAGCTAACTTAAATCCTAAAGCTGGAATTTCAGCATTGAGAGAGTATGCTACAGATATTCTAGCATTTAAATAGCAATGGGGACAAAATTTGATAACATGAAAAATAATGTCCCAGGAAGGAGGAAATTTTGAGGTTTCATTAATGATTATAAACTGATAGTGTTGTGCATTTCTCAAATATGTTTAGCCTTTCTTGTGTTAAAGTAATTTCCTTCTGTTGTCTATTCCGTCAAACAGCAGCCATCTGACAACCACTGCTATGTATTCCTACAAGCTAGAGAGGATAAGCATCCTCTGTGTGTGCCTAGAGTAGGAAAGTACAAGTATTCAGATGAGAACAAGAGCAGGATTTATTGTCATTTTCATTTAAAATGCCACATTTACTTTCCAGATAATTTGGAAGACATTCCCCCTCTGTGGTGTATGTATTTAAAAGGTTTATTTTGGCTCCAATAATCCTACTGATTTAGCCACAAAAGTATGTTTCAAATAATGAGCTGCATATTCAACATATCTCAGCACTATATAAATGTGCATTTCCACAGGGCATATGGTATCTTAAATTTACATGTAGTTATTTGACTATGTAAAATATCTCATTTCAGGAAAAAAATAAGTAGAAGGTCATGGAATGACCCCTTGAGGCTCTCCTAGGTACTCAGAATACAAATCTAGAGCTTATAGGTGATAGGGAAAAGAGACCAATAAGAAGGTAATTGTAGTGAAGTGTTCCAATTGCTGCAGTAGAAGTAACTATAGTTGATGTAGGAGCGAAGAGGTGTTTGCCCCAGCGGTGGTGGGAACGGCGAGCGGGGGTGAGAATCATGGTCTCCAGGAAACTGTTCTCTCTGGCTTGACCCTCCTTTCCCCAGCCCTTCTGAACTCAGCTCAAATGCTGTTCCTCAGAGAAGCCTTTCCAACCCCTTGACCGGGATGTTCCCAAGGCAGCTCTATTACAATAGCTCAGCAGAGTACCCTTGTGTTACCACTATCCACGTACCATTAGGAAGCAGTGCAATGTAATGGTCAGGAGTGTGGAGTCTGGGTCCAGACCGCCTGGGTGGGAATCCTATCTGCTGCTTATTAGCTTTGACGACTCACTCCCATTGGCGATGCCTGTTTCCTCGGCTTCCTGAAGATTAGGTGAGCTAGTGTGAATAAAACACTTAGTACCTGGCACATAGTGAGAGCTCGGTGAGAATTCTATTATTTTTCCATGATTTTCTTGTCTTTTCACTTGATTGTAGATTCCTTTGGAGCAAGTATTACTTTATTCATCTTTGTGTCCTACCCATGTGCTTGCAACAACTGCCCCCTTCCAATGTCTGCTAAAGTTTCCTGTTATTGATAAGAATCTACAAGATACCACGTGATTCAAATGTGAGTTCCTTGAGGAGGTGCACAAAGAAAATCCTTTGCATCAAATGCTTATTAGGTATTGTCATGTGTCTCATTAAATTTACCAAAATTCTTTGAGATTGCTGCATAAATAAATGATGATACTTAATATTTATTGGACACTTACCATGTGCCTGACACTTGGCTAAGCAAGTTACATGAATTTTGTTACTTAAATTTCACTTAAATCAATAAGGTACTTTCACACTCTTATAGGAATCCTTAAAAATTGCCATATACCCATTTTTTTCCTGGCATCAAAAATAAAATATTGCCAATGAAATTAAAGTTTTTAATTCTCTAAATATAATACACTTAGATTATAGATTAATTAAAAATATTTCTTTTGGTAAACTTGATATAATTAGGGCAGTATTGCATTTTTCCATGTTATAATTCTAAAATTACCATGTGCATAGAGGAGAGATTCCTTTGTACCTTCGTAATTGGTAATTTCTCTACCACTCTCAAGAGTGCACACACACACAAATGCACAGTCAGCTATGTTGTCAGAATATATTGTACAGGTCAAACCATAATTAAAATAATTATTATTTATCTAGCACCATAAATGTATCTGCCACTCGCGTCATAATCACAGTAGTTAGAGAAAGAAAACAGCAATTATATAATCTAGTCAACCCTAGCAAATGTATGTCAGCCAAGATCCCAGCAGAGAAGATCTGAGAATCAATTTCAAGCGAAAATAACTGGCACGTGGAGTCATGCTCCATTCGCAGATTTCCACATTCACTGTAATCCAGTGAGGATTTCATCCGTCCATTCATTCAACAGACATGGTTTCTACATCATCCACCATGTGCCAGGCCCTTTGCTAGAAATTGAAACTGATGTCTAGAGGAATAAGAAATTGTTGGTACACTCAAGGAACTCTCAGTCCATAAAGAAAGACAAGGATGAGCATAGGCAGAGCCAGTTCTCAAGGGATTTATCATCCAATGAGAGTGACTTGTAAATAACGCTAATACAAGTATCATGTGAAATAATAATAATAACCAACATTTATGGAACTCTTGGTCTGCACTGGATACCATGCTATGTAGCTTACACATCTCATTGCTTTTCCTTTCCCCTTCTAGCAGCTTATTAGGCAGAAATTATTATCATTCCACTTTACAGATAATGAAAATGAGGCCCGGCGACATTAAGTAAGCTGGTCTCAAATAGCCTCCATCTTCCCTCAGCCCCCTGCCCCTTAACATTAAATGCCTTTAGGACTTGAATGACCCAGGGGAGCATCTGGGGTATCTAGAAGGAACTGACTAAAGGGTCAAAAATGGGTGGGGCCCCAATCTGCATCCTTTCCCTCCCAGCAGCCCCACCTCCCATATCTCACTTTGAGTCCACATAGTCAAACAATAAAATTGCCTCCAATGAACTGTCTTCTAGGGACCCACACCTTCAAAACACAGCAGGTTTTTTATCCCTCCCTTGGGTGAGGAATATCCTTCACATTTCATAGAGGAACACCCTCCCAAAAGCTGCAAAGTGATTTTCTGAAGCCTTTTTCCTTAGACTGGAGATACACACACACACACAAGCTTAATTTCCATCTGGAATTCTGCTCTGAAATATTTCATGAGAAAGAACATATTTCAATATTGGAATGGTTTCTATTTAAGAGCCTACCTTCTCCCATGAGCTTTGGTACTGTGCCTCCTTCCTGAGAGGGCAACAAGGAGAGTGATTACTCAAGGTGCCCTTGGAGCTGACAGTTCTGGACAATTTACTTGCTGATGGTATGTGAGGTGGCAAGGGACTCTTCCAATCTGTACTTGCTTCAGACACAGACACACCTTCTAATTTAGCCTAGATCTAGCTCCCAAAGCCTTCGTTTGCACCAAGGATGCAGATTTCTGGTTCTTAAGGTAAGAGCAGTTAGGCTGTTACCATGCTTGTGCCTTTAAAATTCTGTAAGATATGCTCTGAGCCTTCTTGGAAAAACTTCGTTCAGATAACCTGGCAATTACTTCTGCAAATTACCAAAAACTGCAAAGCACTCTGGTGGCTGTAACAAATAGGAAATGGAATGTGGATGACTCAGCAACACTTACTTGCTGTTGGTCTTTATTGGCCACTGACCCACTGGTAGGAGAGCTGCAGAATGAGGGTTCAGTTCTTCCTTAAACATTTTCCCCTGATGAGTGCCAGACTATTAAAATCTCTGCCATCTGGAGCAAGCATGCACTCGGTTTTCACTACAGTGGCACAATTCCATGGCAGTAGTGATTATGAATGCCTCAATCTCACGACAGGGAATTTTATTGAGAGAAAAGATGGCATTCACGTGAGGTCCTACAACAACTTCACCAGGACCATGAAATTCTCTTCTTGAAGTTCTTACCAATCCAAAAATAATAAACAAGTTTATTTTTATGCTGTCCTATTTCAAACAATAAGCCTTTTGATGCAAATTTATGCAAATATGCAAAATATTACCTCCTATTCTTTTGCACTACCTTCTCTTTCAAGTTATGTGACATCCTTATCTTTCACCTACAAAAATCTCAGTTGTTACAAAAACCTCATGAGGTAGGTAGGGCAGGTAGAATTATCTTCATCTAATGGGCAGGACAGCTAAGGCTCAGAGCAGTTAAATGACCTGTCAAAAGCCACATGTTAGAGACAGAATCAGATTTTCAGTTCCCCATGAACTTTGGTTTCTAATGGTGAATCCCTCTCTACCTGTATATTAAAAGTTTATGCAAGTACTTTGCCTTCAAGTGATCCATCAAAGATACAGCTTATGCCAAACACTACAATTATCAAGGTTAATAGAATGTAAATGTGGAGAAAATTTGCCCCCTGAAAACAAAAACAAACAACTTATGACTTTTGAGCTCTATTTTTATTGAAATTTGGACTTAAATTTGTCCTCTTATTGAGCATTCTTTCAGTAGCGAATCAATCCAAAAGCGTTAACTGCTTACTGTATGACTAGAGGGTAGAAAGTATAAGAAGGTATCCTCGGCCTCAAGGAGCTTTGGTCTAAGTGGGGGGAGATAATGCAAACAGAGAATTAGTATGTAATGTCCCTGACTCCTAAATGTTGACTGTGATTATGTCTAACAGGAAAACGGGACCCAGGACCTATATGAACATACCATCAGTCCACTAAAAGCTGGGATGGAATGAACTCTCCAAAAGGGAAGTTCTGCCCTTTTTTCTTTTTTTTTTTTTCATTTCTAAACAGTTTTATTCACACATCATGCAATCCAACCTAACTACAAAATAAATGGTTCCCGGTATAATCACATAGCCTTGCCTTCATCACCACAATCCACATGAGTACATTTCCATTTCTTCGCAAAGAATCCCATATCCCTCCCTGACTACCCTGCTTATTGACTCTGCCCTTTATTCTTGTTTATAATCTTCATGACTAGCTGGCTGATTAGACTGAAATCTTCTTAAGGGAAGAGGCTATTTGTTAATCCATCTCTTCATTCCCATTGCTCCTACTTCTGGTTTGGAATCCTGGTTCTACCACTTGCTGGATCTGTAACCTTGGGCAAGTAACTGAAACTCTCTAAGATGGAGTTTCCTCTCCTGTAAAATAATTACCTATTTCATAGGGTTCACATGAGGAGTAAATGAATTGCTAAGTGCCAGGGGTCTAGAACAATGCCTGACGTGCATTGAGTGTCCCACACGTTAACTATTATTACTGTGGTTTGCATTGATCAAGGTTTAATAAACAGATAGAACTTAAAGACAGAAGAGCAGGGTTCTAATGGATAAACCTTTGTGAGCTTGTATATTCAGCATTCTTTGAGCACCTACCAGGTGCATTCACCTGGGAATGCAAAGGTGAATGAGCCAGACAAGGGCCTCCAAGGAGCCAACACAGAAATGAGAAGTAGTGGGAGACAGTTTTCCTTTATAATGGAAACTGACCATTTTGAGAAGTATTGTTTTGAATGCGAGAGTCCTTGATCCCCTGGAGTTTTTATTCCATTCTGCTGTTGCTTCAGTACTGGTGCTAACTGCTTGCTCGAAATAGATGTGGAGGAAAGAAAGAGGTGAAAATTGGGAAGAAAAATCTTAAGAAACCTGGGACACCTTCAAAGTGCTCACTCACAGACTGCAAATGCACAAGGATAACCCCAAATATTTTTTATTGTAATTAGAAATTAGAATAAATAGGCTCAAAGGCATCAGAAAAACTAAATTCAGATTGGGCTTTCATCAGAAAAAATCTTGTCCTGAATAAATGTTTGGAAATAAAGGCTAAGAATGGATTACCACCCCACCCCCTCCTTTACTTTTACACTCACTAAATTTCTTTGGTTCGAAACAAGTCTCTGTACTTAATAAGATCCAATGAAAGCATGTCCGTAAAAGGTTATAAATGTTATTTTTAATCACAGGTACAGAAGCCCAGCCGAGGCAACACCCTTGCCCCAAGCCTGATGAACTTTACAGGGACAGCCATCCTCATCGATGACTTTATTACCTGCACCCAGCCAGTCAGCCTGGGTGAAATGCAGCAGCCGGTCTGCATCGGAAATAACTCCCCTCGACATCTTGGGAAGGGAGGAAACAGGGAAAACTTTTGGGAAGACCTAGGCATAGACATGGACCAGCTGAAAGTTTCCAGGAACATTTGAAACTCTTTTTCACACTTGTGAGAAGTGACAGGGGTTCTCTTACTGAGCACAAGCAGCCAAAACCGCAGTTCATACATTGAAAGGAAAACAATCTCCGAGAGCAAGCAGCACGGCTCTGAGGAATGAGTTGAGAGATGATTCCAGACTCCAGAATGCTAAAGGTTGGCTTCCAAACACCTTGTTCTCAGACCACCTGGGAGGGAGGGTCCAGGCCTCCCCAGGCCTCAGAGAATTCTCAGGACCACCTGACATGGTAGCTTATCAGCCACAGAGAATAATGTCATTAAAGTAAAAGAAAAATGCAATCTAAAACTTTATGGCATAAGAGCTATAAAGAATAATATTTTCCACATGGCTGCACTCAATAGTTCATTAAAAAAAAAAAAAACAGTTGCAACTACTATAGAGAATTCCAAGTTAAATATATTCGAAAAATATAAAAGCCTGGCAAATATTTTGCTGGGAAATTGTCATTTAAAATAATAGCCTTTGAGGCTTTGGGGAGGAGGGTGTTCACCTGACACATTTTGAACATATATATTTAAAATAAGCATGGAAGATAATCCATTCCCACTGCACACTAATACAGCCCCATGCCAAGGAGAAGTCAAATTCCATAGAAACATAACTTGATCCCTACCAGTTTCGGCCAGTGGAGAAAGCTATGTAGCACCATGTTTTCTGTTTTGCTCTGTTTTCTTTTTCGGGTAGTGATGATCATATTTGTTTTTTATCTCTCTTCTTCCACTGTGATTTGTTTACAAGGGTCACAGAAACAACAGAAGCTGTAGACTCTCCATTCAGATGGTGAAAGACGAGGCCCAGGTTTATAGGCACTGTGTCTGCAAAGTGCGGGAGCCAAAGGCGGGGTTTTCAGAGTAGCTGCCGACACTTGTCCAAGTTAAACTCATGCCTAGGAATGCGACTGGAAAGGAGATGCTTTATCTGGGCAAGATAGAGAAACATAAATGGGATTTTTCTAATGTAACTCCCCCCCATCTACGAGTGCTTGTCCAACCCCTTCTGTCAGAAGTTCTTGCGTTTTGTTTGGGATGTTCTAATCAATACTGTATGCTCAGATTCTGTCCCTTTCATTATCTCCGGCTCTCAATCATTTTTGTCTCTAGAGTCTAAGAAGTCAGTGTTAGAGCAGTCTTACCAGTACTCAAATGCTGTTATTTGGGCAAGATGCTTTGAAAATGGAAAAAATGCCTGTAGAAAGCAAACCTGGGAGCTTCATCCAGGCACCCTCAATTCAAGAGCACATCACCACTTTTCAAAGGAGAAGTTGGGCCCTCTGTTTTCTTATTTTTTTCCTGATCTTAATTTTATTTTTTAATGTCATATTTCAAGTCTGCACACTTTCAGCGAGAACTCCCCATCTTAGTTTTCTGGGATTGAAAAGGCTTATGTAATATATATTATTCATGTGTGTTGTCATATTTGGCTTTTGCTATCTCTTTAAACTTAATTGTTAAATTTTTTACTACTAAGGAGTATCTACGTGGTTTCTTTGGTGTATCTTGAAACCTATTTTTGAAAAACAAAACTGATACAGAGTTGGGCTTGATAATGTCAAGGGCAGCTTGTTTAAGTATGCAACTTATTTTTCCACCAAAGGCTTGTCAGCAGCTGCTTGCTTTTCTCTTTGAACTTGTTGGTTTTCCTAAAAGGTTTTTAAGAGCTTGAGTTAATGTTGAATTTAACCAACTTTTCTGATTAATTTTTTTTTTAATTAACAAGAAGTCTGCACCCCAGTGCTACTCAAACAATGAGACATCACCTGCTTCTGGTCCACCAAACCATTGCTACTGGTCAGTGGTGAGACAAGTAAAGACACCCACGTCTAGAAACTTTTATAGCAATTTCACCTTGTAACTATAGAACCTGATAATAAAAATTGCCATTTATATTTCATATGTCTTTGGGTTTGTTTGTTTGTTGTTTTTTATTTTGAGAAATAAACAGTCTTTATTGTGTTCAGATCAGAAGTTCGAGGATCTTGAGGACTGCTGTATTTTGTCAATTTTCTTTTCCACATTTCTGCTGCAATGTGAGCTACTCCTTCTTTCTATAGTGGATCTCGGCTTTCTCCTTCCTTTTCCCCTCTAGAGTGGCTGTCATGGCCTGATACTTCCAGTCAGACTTGTGAGCCTGGTGCCCCAGGTAGACAAACTTATTTGTGGGCTTCAGACGTACAGTCTTGAGGGCAGCAGGAACCACCATCAGCTTTTACCTGTTGGGGGGAGGGGGTGTCCCATTAAACACCATAAGTGGCCCAAGGTGGCCTGGTCATCCTCAGTCTTGTAGGGCAGCATGCCTCGTGTGGTCCACCAAAAGAGGCAGGTGACCACCTGCGGCCGCATTGGCCTCCAAGTGCTGGCATCTGCCCCACCACCATCTTCAGCAGCCACTTGTGAAAGCTGTCTTTGTTTTTTTATATCATCTTTCTAGTAATTCATTTTTATCATATTTGCAAAGGTCTGTGATGATCTAGAAATTAAAACAAAACAGAAAACACTGATCCCTCACCATATATAGTTTGAGAAGCAAATTACAGAGGATACCACGAAAAACATCCACATCTTTTACTCAAATTTCATCAAATCTTAACTTTTCACTATAGTTGCTGTTGACTTTCACATTATTCTTCCTTTTTTCTTCCCTTCTTTCTCCTTTCCTTTCCCCTCCTTTCTCTCTCCCTCTCCCTGTCCCTCTCCTTCTCCCTGTCCCTGCCCCTCTCCTTCTCCCTCTCCCCCTCCTTCTCCCCCTCTCCCTTTCCCCCCACTCCCTCTGCTGAGCTAGGGCATGGTAGGGGAAGTGAAGGAGCCACAGGGGCCCAGCAGAAGGAATCATAGGCTAAGCAAGATACATGAGGTTTCCACATGAAGGGGCAAGTAGTATCTGAGGACAGGAGGGATGTAGAGGGTTCCACTCTTAGGAATCACAACCTAATGTGGGATATTAGAGCTGAAGCAGGGCGAGGAAAGTGTCCACACAGAAGGGTAGCCTGACACATAGAGTTAGAGAGTAAACAGGAAACGTAGGCTTCTATACAAAAGAAAACGTGATGGGAGAGCTGGGAGATTAGCTACATTCAAGGGAATTATTGGATAAATATAAGGATAATGGGAGCTGGCTTTCTATGGAAAGGGAGAAAACTAGAATAAATCCTGTGGTGCTGCACTGGAATTAGATGTGTTGGAGCAAACCTCTGATTTTCTATATATCTAGATCAACATAAAAGTCAGTGTAGAGGTAAATGTATGTATGTATGTGTATATACATATATTCCCTAGCTCTGCCCTCTGAGAGGGTCTGGGAGCAGTGACACCCCAAAAACCATGAACATACCTAGTGCTCAGATCTTGATTTCTAAATACCACTCTTCCTTAAAAGGAACAAGGGCTGCTAGGCTGAATCTGGCTGATTCCAGAGCTAGGACCAAGATAGTGTAAGACAAACCTGGAACAACTTGTGCCAGTAACAAGAAAGAGCTCAAAGACAGGCCATGTCAAAGTATACAGAAGTGAGTTTGAATAAGCTCCTACTGGCTAATTCTGGCATAATTTGTCCACTAAAATAAACAATAGAGGTAAAAATTTAGATCCATTTAATAAAATAGTAATCACAAGCCCATACAAAAGTAAATGAATAAATTGAGAATTTGAAGAGACTAGGGATCATCACATAGCTATCAATTACAAAGGAGAAACACACACCTTCTCAGTGGCACAGACTGTGTAATCTTATCACAATTATTTAATCAAAATGAACATCATCAGTAATGGAACAATTGAAACCATGTACCACCTTACACCAAACAATGAAGACACAGCACCAATTCTGTCATATTGCTGCCAAAAATGTATAACCTGAATAGCATCATGAGGAAGCATCAGAAAAACCCAAATTGATGGACCTTCTACAAAACAACTGGCCTGTAATCCTCAAAAGTGTCTGGTTCATAAAAGTCAATAAAAGACTAAGAAGATACTGGAGCACAATAAAGACATAACAACTAAATGCAATGTTTCTGAATTGAGTCAAAACCTGAATGCAGTCTGAGGATTAGATAGTAGCAATGCCAATTTTAATATCATTATTTTGATGATTATATTCTGATTGTATAGGAAAATGTTCTTGTTTATAGAAAATGCACAACTGAAGTATTTGATGGTGACAGGGTCTCAGGTCATCAACCAGTTACTCTTAAATGATTCAAGGAGAAAAAGTGCTTGTATTATAACTCCTGCTTCTATATAACTTTGTGATTGTCTCAAAACAAAAATAATTAAATAGTGATCCCTCCCCTATGGTTCCCCTACATCCCTCTCAGAGATACTATCTTAAATGGGGTATTTTTTATTCACACGCATGTTTTTATCTTTGTTAGAGAAGTTGTAGGTCTACAGAACAATCATGCATGCTACAGAATGTTACGGACTTCATAAAAAGCACAATTTTGCTGACACTTTGATTTTGGACCTCTAGCCTCAAAACTAATGAGAAAATAAATT
Organism: Myrmecophaga tridactyla; assembly: GCA_004026745.1. NCBI lineage: Eukaryota > Metazoa > Chordata > Mammalia > Pilosa > Myrmecophagidae > Myrmecophaga > Myrmecophaga tridactyla. Next base: position 60,146 of record PVIY010009249.1, on the reverse strand, counting down.
GCCGTTGTATAAGCTAACCACTCTGTGATAATAGCGTGTAAGCTAACCACTCTGTGATAACAGCCCTGGCAAGCTAAGACATTTCCACTAGATTATGAATTCTCCAGTAGCATGGATTTGTGTCTTTTTATCATCTCCTTATTCCAGTCTAGATCAGTACCCGACATATGTTAGATATTTTATCGATATTTATTAAATGGATGAATAAAGTAATTAGTGAAGGAATAATGTGTCCTTTTTTGTGCCTTAACAAATCCTTCCCAATCCTAGAGTTTTGCTTTTACTTTAATTTACTTGGAACTGATATTTGAATATGGTGTGACATAGGAATCTATCTTTTCTCCCCATTTGGATAACCAATTATCCCAGCATTACTTATTGAAAAATTCTTTACCCTAGTTTTTTCCAACATGTATGTTTTACGTATCAGATGTAGAAAGGAGAAATAAGCTTTCTTCTACTTTGGATTCCATTGCTATCCTTCTGCTCCCAATGCTGGAACTTCAAAGGAAATGGAACAAGTCTGAGTACTCTGGCTACACAGCACAAAATGTCACATTTTCACAAGGTCAATGATGTATTATTGAGTCAAATGGTCCTCTACTCCACTACCAAGTCTTAAATACCAAAACAACAGTGGCTGGTGTAGAGTAGACACACACTATATGATAATTGTTTCTCAATTCTTGATATTCGTAGAAGCTTGTAGGGTGAGAGGCATTAAGGCTACTTACAAATATTGCAGTTCTTCTAAATACATGACAAGCTTGCTTTGGCCAATGAATTGTGAAAACAAGTGTCATATTACATTTCAAACAGATGAACTGAGGAGCCACAGCCCCTTTCTGCCTCTGAGGTTTTGGAACCATGTGTCAAGATGCAGCCTTTATCAGTTGAGGGTCCTGAGAGTTTGTGATGAGCAGAGTCTTCAGCTGACCCACATCGGACATTCCGCTTCAGTGAGAAATGGATTGTGCTCGATTATGTTAAGCATTGGGGCTGTTACCATAGCATAATCTCGCCTACTATGACTCATCCTAAAATAAAATACCTCAAATTTACCAAAAACAAGTAATGCCTTATTATCAAAAAAAAAAAAGAACAGGATTTTGAGACTGAAAGCAAATGGTTAAATACAAATTTTTCTTCCATTTGGGAGGTTATTTTTTTTTTTAACTTTTTTATTGTATAGATAACATATATACAAAGCAAAGAAAGAAAAAAGCAATAGTTTTCAAAGCATTCTTCAACAAGTAGTTACAGGACAGATCCCAGAGTTTGTCATGGGTTATCATATGATCCTCAGATTTTTCCTTCTAGCTGCTTCAGAATATAGAAGGCTAGAAGGCTTAAATACTTTATCATCACGATCAACTTTCTTTTCCCTTTTTTTGTGAAAAATAACATATATACAAAAAAGCAATAAATTTCAAAGCACAGCACCACAATTAGTTGTAGAACATATTTCAGAGTTTGATATGGGTTACACCACAATTTTAAGATTTTACTTCTAGCTACTCTAAGGTAATGGAGACTAAAAGAGATATCAATTTAAAGATTCATATTCATTTAGTAAATCCTATCTTCTCTGTATAACTCCACTATCACCTTTGATCTTTCCATCCCTCCTTCTCTTTAAGGGTACTTGAGTTATGGCCATTCTAACTTTTTCATGTTGGAAGGGTCTGTCACTAATATGGGGTAGGGAGAAGGAACTACTTGATGTTCTAGAGAGGCTGGGCCCTCTAGGTTTCAGGACTTATCTGGTCCAGGGACCCTTAAGAAGTTGTAGGTTTCCAAAAAGTTACTCTAGTGCATGGAACCCTTGTGGAATCTCATATATTGCTCTAGGTGTTTTTTAGGATTGGCTGGAATGTCCTGGTTGGAGTTTCGCAGGTTATGATAGGTAGCAAGGTCTAACTGAAACTTGCATAAGAGCAACCTCCAGAGTAGCCTCCGGACTCTATTTGAGCTTTCTCTGTCACTGATACTTTAATAGCTACACTTAATCATTATTAAGTAGCTTTCCCCCTTTTGGTCAAGATGGAATTGATGATCCCTCAGTGCCAGGGCCATATTCATCCCTGGAGTCATCTCCCATGTCCCCAGGGAGACTTTCACCCCTGGATGTAATGTCCAATGTACGGGGAAGGGCAATGATGTCACTTGCAGAGTTGGGCTTAGAGAAACTGAGGCCACATCTGAGCAACAAAAGAGGTCATCCAGAAGTAACTCTTAGGCATGGCTATAGGTAGTCTAAGCTTCTCCACTACCTACATAAGCTTCACGAGAGTAACCCTCATGATCAAGGGCATAACCTATTGATTTGGATGTCCCTAAAGTTTGACACAGTATCAGGGTATTCCTTGATGGTAAGATTTAATAGTTCTATATTCTTTTTCCTATCCCTCAAGGGGATGCCAATACTCTTTGCCAATACTCTTTGATTATCTGCTTAATATGCTCAAGGATGTATCCAGATATTATATTAATCTGTATAGGATTAAAGGACCTCTTTCTTATTCTGGGCTCCCTGTGTTTCAATTGTTCAAGTGAGCTATACAGATAGGTTGAGTTAGATTATGTGCTACAGACCAAATAAAACTTTCTTCCATTGGTCTCAAAGAGTATGTGTGGTTCTAAAATACAGACACTGTCTTCCTTATCCCTATGTTCTGAATTACTTTAACCCCAACCTGATCAGTTTCTTTTTTATCTCTAAATATCAGATTTTATATATATATATACTTATTTCTTGAAATCCAGAAATAATAATTACCACTCTGGATTTAATGTGTCTGTTACAAAAGCTTAAAAACTAGGCCCCTGTTTTCTTATAAGCATTTTCTAAAGGAGACCGTATCATTGATGTTGTTATGTTTCTGGTTTATTTTCCCTCACCAAATGTCCCACATGTTCATTCACATCGTTGCATGTCTCATGAATTTGTTCTTCTTTATATCAGCACAACTTTTGTTCATAAATACATACATCATTCTCCAATCTGCTTCTCAGTCAGTGCATCCTTCAGCCACCTGCATTCATCAGGCATCATGCATAGTGCCCAAAGTCCACAGTTCATCAACATTCTCAATTTTATATCATTTCATTGTTCCCAAGAGAAAGAAATCTGATAAACATACCCTCACCAAATAGGAAATCTAAACCTATTATTAACTCTTGTCCCTCCCCCATTCACCTCTGCTGTTGTTGTGGTAGTGCTGATGTTTTCCTTTTGAACATAGCTCATAGCATGCAATAGCAATTTTCCCAATGTGCCCTGGACTTAAACACTATTTGTACATGAATCATATTTTTGAAGTAATTCTTGTCAGAATTAATTCATATTTCCAGTGTTAATCAGTGGAGCACAAAGTCTATACAATCCCTTTCAATTTTGTTCATCTTCAATATGGTAATATTACTTATAGACCCACTAGAGAACCACCTTCACTTCTATTTAATCCTTTCCATTGGGGTTCAACCTCATTAGTTAACCTTTCACCCATCTCTAGCTTCTTCGTATCTCTATGTCCCCTATATTCTGTATTATAAGTCTCTGATTATACATTTATGATGGTCATAAAAGTGGAACGTACATTATCTATCCTTTTGTGTCTGACTTACTTCACTTAGCATTATGCCAAGGCTCATCCATCTTGTTGTGTGCTTCAGGACATCATTTTGTCTTACTCCTGCATAATATTCCATCATATGTGTATACCGCATTTTGTTTATCCACTCGTCTGTTGATTTGGTTTGTTTTCATCTTTTGACAATTGTCAAAATAATGCTACTATGAACAACAGCGTGCAAATGTCTGTTTGTGTTGTTGCTTTCAGCTCTTCTGGGCATATACCAAGTAGCGCTATTGCTGGGTCATAGAGCAACTCAATATTTAGTTTCCTAAGGAACCACCAGTCTTCCATAGTGGCTGCACCATTGTACATTCCTACCAGCAGTGCATAAAAGTCCCAATTTCTCCACATCCTTTCCAATATTTATAGTTTCCTCTTTGTTTAATAGCAGCCATTCTTATAGGTGTGAGGTGGTATCTCATTGTAGTCTTGATCTGCATTTCCCTTCTAGTCAATGAAAATGAGCATCGCTTCATGTGCTTTTAAGCCATCTGTATTTGCTCTTCAGAAAAAGTCTATTCATATCTTTAGCCTATTTTATAATTGGGTTATTTGTTCTTTTCTTGTTGAGTTGTATGATTTATTTGTGTATACAGGATATCAAACCTCTGTCTGATACGTGATTTCCAAATATTTTCTCTCATTTAGTTGGCTGCTTATTCACCTTTTTGACAATCTTTTGAGGTGAAGAAGCATTTGATTTTGAGGAGTTCCCATTTATGTGTTTTTCCTTTGTTGCTTGTGCTTTGGGTGTAGAGTTTTGGAAGCTACCTCCTATTACTAAGTCTTGAAAATGTTTCCCTACACTTTTTTCCAGAAGCTTTATGATGCTAGTTTTCATATCTAGGTATTTGATCCACTTTGAGATAATTTTCGTGGAGGGTGTGAGATAGGGGTCCTCTTTCATTCTTTTGGGTATTGATATCCAGTTCTCCCATGCCCAATTATTGAAAAGACTTTTTTGTCCCAGTTCAGGAGATTTGGGGGGGTTTTAAAAAATCAATTGACCATAGATTTGGTGGTCTATTTCTGCACTCTCAATTCAATTCCATTGGTCATGCTTCTATCTTTGTACTAGTACTATGCTGTTTTGACCACCGTGGCTTTATCATAGGTTTTAAAGTCAGGAAGTGTTAGTCCTCTCACTTTGTTCCTCTTTTTTTAGGATGCTTTTAGCTATTCGGGGTCTCTTTCCCTTCCAGATGAATTTGGTAATTAGCTTTTCCAAGTTTTCAAATAGATTGATGGAATTTTGATTAGTACTGTGTTGAATCTGTAAATTAATATGGGTGGAATTGACATCTTAACTATATTTAGCCTTCCTATCCATGAGCAAGGAATGTCTTTCCATCTATTTAGGTCTCCTTTGATTTCTTTCAGCAATGTTGTGTAATTTTCTGTGTACAAGTCCTTTACATCCCTAGTTAAGTTCATTTCTAAGTACTTGATTCTTTTAGTTGCTATTTTGAGTGGAATTTTTTCCTTAACTGACTTCTTAGGTCATTTCTTGTGTGTAGAAACGTTACTGATTTTTGCACATTAATTTTACATCCCACCACCTTGCTGAATTTGTTTATTAGCTCGAGTAACTTTGCGATAGATTTCTCAGGATCTTCCAAGTATAATATCATGTCATCTGCAAATAATGAAAGTTTTACTTCTTCCTTTACAATTTGGATGCCTTTTATGCCTTTGTCCTGCCTGATAACTATAGCTAGAACTTCTAGCACAATGTTGAATAATAGTGGTGACAGTGAGCATCCTATCTTATTCCTGATCTTAGGGGGAAAGCTTTCAGTCCCTCTCCATTGAGGACAATGCTGGCTATCAGTTTTTCATATATTCCCTTAATAATATTGAGGTAATTACCTTTGATTCCTATATTTTAGAGTGTTTTTATCAGAAAAAGAAGTTGAATTTTGTCGAATGCTTTTTCAGCATCAATTTAGAAGATCATGTGATTTTTCCTTTCAATTTGTTAATGTGCTGTATTATATTAATTGATTTTCTTGTTTTGAACCATCCTTGCATTGCTGGTATAAATCCCACTTGGTCATGGTGTATAATTCTTTTAATGTGTTGTTGGATTTGATTTGCTAATATTTTGTTGAGAGTTTTTGCATCTATATTCATTAGGGAGATTGGCCTGTAGTTTTCCTTTTTTATAGCATCTTTACCAGGGTTTGGTATTACAATGATATTAGCTTCATAAACTGAGTTCAGTAGGGTTCCTTTTCCCTCAATTTTTTGAAAAGTTTGAGCAGGATTGGTTTTAGTTCTATTTGGAATGTTTGATAAAATTCCCTGTGAAGCCATCTGCCCCTGGGCTTTTCTTCGTAGGAAGACTTTTGATGACTGACTGAATCTCTTTTCCTGTGATTGGTTTGTTGAGATTTTCTATTTCTTCCTGAGTCAGTGTGTGGCTTGTTTGTGTGTTCCCAGAAATTTGTCCATTTCATGTAAGTTGTCCAGTTTGTTGGCATCTAGTTGTTCATAGTATCCTCTTATGATTTCTTTTATTTCTTCAGGGTCTGTGGTAATGTACCCCTTCTCATTTCTGATTTTGTTTATTTGCATCCCCTCTTTCTCTCTTCTTCTTCTTTTTTTTTTTTCCAGTTAGTCTTGTTACTGGCCCATCAATTTCATTTATTTTCTCAGAGAACCAACTTTTGGTTTTATTGATTCCTTCGATTGTTCTTTTGTTCTCCCATTCATTTATCTCTGCTTTAATCTTATTATTTCTCTTCTTCTTGATTTAGGGTTAGTTTGCTGTTCTTTCTCAAGTTCCTCCAGGTGAGCTGTTAAGTCCTCAATTTTTGCTCTTTCTTGTTTTTTAATATAGGCATTTAGGGCAATAAATTTTCCCCTCAGCTCAGCCTTTGACACATCCCATAAGTTTTGGTAAGTTGTATTCTCATTTTCATTCATCTCCAGATAGCTACTGATTTCTCTAGCAATTTCATCTTTGACCCACTGGTTGTTTAAGAGTGCATTATTTAATCTACACATATTTGTGAATGCTCTCATTCTTTGGTGGTTATTGAGATCCAGCTGCATTCCATTGTGATTAGAGAAAGTGCTTTGAATAATGTCAATGTTTTCAAATTTATAAAGAGCTGTTTTGTGCCCCAGCATATGATATATCCTGGAGAATGTTCCATGAGCACTAGAGAAGACTATACCCTTGTGTTTTGGGGACAATGACCTATATATGTCTGTTAGTTCTAATTCATTTATCAAGTTATTTAACTTCTCTATTTCCTTGTTGATCTTCGTCTGGTTGTTTTATCTATAGAGGAGAGTGGTGTACTTAAGTCTCCTACTATTATTGTTGAAACATCTATCACTCCCTTCAGTTTTGTCAATGTCTGACTCATGTACTTTAGAGCTCCTTGACTGGGAGCATAAACATTTATGATCATTATATCTTCTTGGTGAGTTGACCCTTTAATTAGTGTATAGTGTCCTTCTTTGTATCTTATGATATCTTTACATTTAAAGTCTATTTTGTCTGATATTAGTAAAGTTCTAAGATGGGAGGCAGGGACCTAGCAGTTACAGTTAGAATCATGAGGAGAGGAGGGACATTTGGGAAATGTGCCTGAGATGGAATCAATCAAATTTGGAACTGATTGGATGTGGCCAAAGAGAGAGAAGAGTAAGTCAAACACAGATGGAGTATTTAAATCTGGATGCCTGAGAATCTTGGTAATGGACAGATATTGTATCATAGAATTGGTTTGAGGGGAAAATGATGACTTTGGTCCTAAATATTTCGTGTCGGTAGAGTTGGAAGACAACCTGGTGAAGGGAGTATTTGGAAACGTGTCATGTAACTAGAAAAAGTACTAGAGGATACAGCTTAGAGAGTTACTCTGAAACAAAAGTTGAAGCTATGAGAAATGAAGCAACAACATTAATTTCCTTTTTTGGGGAGCTCACTCTACATTATAAATACTTCCTTCCTAATCATTACAAGATACTGTAAGTGGTATTATTACAGCAATATTATAGACAAGAAGGCTATGATTCAGAGTGATTAAATAACCTGCCATGTTCACAGAGTTGACAAATAAAGGACCAGTACTTGAATCCATATCTGCCTGGCCTCATTTTGTCTGATGCCAACATTTAGTTTAATAGAAGGACTCAATGAAAGAAACAAAGAAGGAGCGTGAGGAAGAGAATCATAAAGTTGTAGGACACTGAGGGCAAAGAAAAAGGAAAAGGAATTTCAAGAAGGGGAAATCATCAGCCAAAAATAGCAGAACTAAGAAAAGATGACTGGGTTTGGTTGTTAGTAGCCATTTCAGGGTGTATAAAAGGCATATTCCTAAGGTTAATCTGAACAGAAGCCTGAAGTGAAGAAAGCATAAGCGTGGTGCTGGGGTAACCAGCTATCCCAGTTTGTCCAGGACTGTCCCCAATTTAAACACTGAAAAGTCCCAACTCCTGGGAAAGTTGTGTCTTGGGCAAATTGGGACAGTTGGTCATCCTAGTGCTGGCAGCTGGCGCAGATCACTCTTTTGGGGGAGTGGGGAGGGGGTGCATGGCCCGAGAATTGAACCTGGGTCTCCCATATGAAAGGCAGGCATTCTAACCACTGAACCACCCATGCACCCTTCGGTGAGACCACTTTTAAAAGAGGTTGGGTAATGAAGAGCAACAAGAAAAGGAGATTGTTTGAAAGTGTAGAAAGGTCAAGGAAAGATTTTTTTTATTGTTTTTTCAAGATAAGGAAAACTTAAGCATATTAATAAACAAGCCAGAGAAGAATAGAAAAGTCCCAGAGGAAGTAAGCATTTTCTCTTGAAAAGCAGAGGACAATGTCCTATGCTTGGCATGGCCCTCACTGTGCTGGCTTTGTGTTCCCTCACCCTGGAACTTTAATAGGAAGTAGGTTCCTGAATTCCAGCCTTGTGCATGCCTTCACCTAACAATACCATATTAGAAAGAGTGTCAGCATTACTATTGGACATGTTAGGGTTTAAATCTCAGTTCTGCATGACTTATGTGACGTTGGATGTCCTAATCTCTCTGAGTCTCAGTTTCCACTGTAAAATGTGATGATATTGCCTTGACAGGGCTGCTTGTTTTAACGGTAGAGCACTTACAGGTTGTACATGCACTACTTAGAATATTTTTCCTATCTGTTAATGAGGAATTTTCTCCCTTTCCATTTTTAAATTCCTCTTCCTTCATTCACACCATCCACTTCTGCCCTGATGCCTAATCTTGTAATGGCAACATGGTGGCTGGGGACATGGATAGGGTAACCCTCTTAGACAAATCTCGTTGGTGGCCCCCTACCAAGAGGTGGGCTTAGGGACTGTCCTGTCTGCTTCCCTTTCTACTGCCTAAAACTGTGTCTTATGGTGCAGGTGGGAGAAGAATGAGATTTGCATGTGTTTCAGTAGAGCCAGCACAGGAGACGCAGGAGCAGGGGTGCGTCAACACAGAAACCCAGGTAAAAGTACCTAGTGGAGCAGTGTCTAACACAAAGAAAGGCACTCAATAACTGCTGTAATGAGTTGGACTCTAGGTTTCCCAATTCTATGCTTGAACTGCGTTTTTTTTTTTTTTAATTTCCCCATACTTGAAGGGTCTGTCTAGTTCATCTTCCCCAGAGCAGATTCCCACTGTGCTCTGCAGGGAAAGGGACCTGTGCACCCTCAGAATGATATCCTGCCTTTCAGATATCAGATTCTACGTTGTGACTGATAGGGAGAGGTATAGGGCTTATCTATATAAATAGAGTTTAGATTATTTTAAAAGAGAAGTATTTAGAAATCAAACTGATACTGATAGCTGCCAGTTGTTCTTAGATAAAAGAAATTTTTTTTTCATTTTCTGGAAGAAAGAAATGTTTTTTATTGCTTAAACTTTTTTCTTTTCCTCTCCGCCTTCTCCTCCTACCCCCTTCCTCTTTTTTGTTCTTCTTCTTCTGGGAGGAAAAAATATCTCCTGTGGGAAATTAGAAAAAATAAATATGGTCTCAAGTTAAACTTCTCATTAGTCTACAATAAGAAACTGGTATGATCATTCCCATGGACAGTAATATTGAAATTCACAATCTGACCAGTGGCAGTACACCATTGTGGTTAAATCTATTGGCTTTGGAGTCAGAAAGCATGGCTTGTAATTCTAGCTTCACTTAGCTGTGTGATATGGGCAAGTTGCTTAACCTCTCTGAGCCTTAATTGTCTTCACTGTATAGAGGTAATAGAAAATGATAATATCTATCTCCCAGGATTGATGTGAGGATTACATGAGATAATACATGTAGGGCACTCTTAGCATAGTGTGATGAGCACTATTGAGGCAGGCTGGAAAAGGGAACTGAGAAGAGAGAGAAAATACCATTAAGAAGCCCTTGAGCAAGGACCATTAATCAAGTTCAGGGGGCCAGGCCTGCACAGATAATCTGCCTGGGGTTACCCACCTATGCAAAACACCTGACCAGCAGCCAACCCACCCAAACACACTATCTACCATAAGGTGCTAGTCTGGAGAGAGGAGAGGGTAGGAGAAAGTGCCCTCACTTTTCTTGTGAGGGCTCCTGCAATGTCCTCTTTGCATGCTGTATTAGTTAGGGTTCTCTAGAGAAACAGAATCAACAGGGAACACTCGCAAATATAAAATTTATAAAAGTGTCTCACGTGACCGCGAGAACACAGAGTCCAAAATCCGCAAGGCAGGCTGTGAAGCCGATCATTCCGATAGAGGGTCTGGACAAATTCCACAGGAGAGGCTCACCATCCGAGACAGGAGGAGCCTGTCTCTTCTGAATCCTCCTTAAAAGGCTTCCAGTGATCAGATTAAGCATCACTCATTGCCGAAAAGACACTCCCCTTTGGCTGATTACAAACGGAATCAGCTGTGGATGTAGCTGACATGATCATGATTTAATTCTATGAAATGTCCTCATCGCAACAGACAGGCCAGCACTTGCCCAACCACACAAACAGGTACCAGCACTTGGCCAAGTTGACACATGAACCTGACCATGACACAAGCCTATTTAAAAAACTTTATACCTGCTTATTGATCTGTGCTGCATCCTTGAATTCTTTCTCGTGGCATGGCTAAGAACCTGTGAACCCAATCTGGCCACAGTATCAGTTATTATTAAGATCTCACAATACCTAAAATTACATTTAGTGTATTTGAGGCCTTAAATATAGCTAATATGTTTTCATTTTTCAAACTCTGATCACCTGTATTTGACATCAACCTTAAATCCCAGATAACTGTGATTGCCTGTCCACATGATGCCTATTCCTTGATGTGGGAATGATCATTTACACAGTGAATAAAGGGGTTGAAATCAGTCAAGATCATGTTCTGAGCCCTCCCATCTTCTATATTAGCACAGCTTTGAAAATGTAGCTTATTGAACAATACTGATGTGGCTACAAAGAGTAATAAAGGTTTCTAAGAACGTTAGTTTGCCACCTTAGAGAAGCTTAGATGTTTGTAAGCGTAATTCAGACCAAAGACAAAGGCTAAATCAACAATCAGCCCACATTTTCTCTTGATAAATGGCATAAATTTTATTTTTAAGTGCATTAAACTAAAATTTAGACTATATTTAAAAGGATCTTATCAAAGGAAACTACATGTAATGAAAATTTTCAATGTTTGTGATTCAAATTTTTGACTTGTAACATTGTGTCAGCAATTGACTCTGTCTACATCACCTAACATTTTTTTTTGTCAGCAATTCTCTCCACTGTAACAAATAGGTACAAAGATAGGAATATGTTTAAGAGTTTTTACTTTTTTGCATTTCCAGATTTACTGCCTTGTAAAAGATCTATTTAAACAATGGGTTTTAAATATTCTTTTAAAGGGGGCATCTATATTTATTTCACCAAGCTAGGAATATATCTTAAGGAATTTATATTATGTAAAATATTTACTTTTCTTTTTTGTTTCTTTCCAATTATTTACGTTTATATAAACATGAAATTTTGAAAAAGAGAAATGATTTGTGATTGTTTTTAGTTAAGCACCAAAAAGATGTGTTTGGGTTTTCCTTTTCTTTCTCCAAGGTTTTTTTTTTCTCTCTCTGTTAATAGGAAAATAAATTTTCCAGGCAAGGGTTACAAGACAGACATAATCCCCACCCTCATGGAGCTTAAGAGTAGACAGACAATGGGCAAGCCATCACAATTGTGATGACTACTTTAGAAAAGGGAAGGTACAGTGTGACTTGGGGTGTAAGGGGAGGTTTGCTGACAGTACGGGGTATTGGGAAAAGGTCCTTGAGTTGGGGCCATTGAGTGTCACTGGCACAGGGAACAGCACGGTGCAGCCTAAGAATGAGGAAAGGCATGGTGTGCAGAGAGAGGGAAAATAGCCTCACAATGAGGCTGACGCAGTAGGCAGGGGCTAGATCATCCAGGCCTCGTGGACCATAGTAGTTTTGGACTTGAGTAGGATCTCATTGAGAGCTTTTACACAAAGGGGAGATAGGGTCAGTTAAGCATTTTTAAAAGATAATACTCAGGTAAAGAGAGGAAAGAAAGGAGAGCAGAAGGGAAACAAGGGGACCAGTTAGTAGACTGTTGGGGTGTCCCAGGGACAGGTGGCTTGGGCTTGCACTAGAGGGTTGGCAGTAGGAGATAAAGGGAAGTGACAAAGGCCAGTGTTGTGCAGCAGAAGGAATCGACAAGATTTGATGTTTGATTAGATTGAACAGATTAAGAAAATGAAAGAGCCGAGAATAAATTCCGAATGTCTGACTTGAGCACCTAGATAGATGGAGATGCTATTTAATGGGTAAGGAATCCTGAAGGAAGGGAGGGTTTGAGAATAAAATGATGAGCCTAAGATGAAGGTGTTCAGTGGGGAAGAGAATGTTGGGATCTGAAAGTCAGAAGAGAATTCTTAGTTGAAGGCTTAGATTTAGGAGTCATTGGGCATTTTAAAGGAATTTTAAGTCATGGGAGTAGATGAGACAGCCAGCAAATGTGTGTGAACTGGCAAGAATAACAACTGTAGAATATAATCCTAAAAAAACACCGAAGATTGGCTAGCAGACAATCTGGCCAAAAAAAAAAAAAGAACAAAAAAAGTGTGTTTCATCACAGAAACTAGAGAGGGGAGAATGTCCTAGGAGAGGGCAGTCAAACATTGTTAAACACTGAGCTGTCAAATAAGAAAAAGACTGAGAACTATCTTCTGCAGGTACCAACATGGAGGTCACTGGAAGGCTTAAGGAGAGCAGCTGGGACACACTGAGGTGTGCTTCGAATGTCAAAATGAGCTGTTTGTTTTAACACTGTAGATATTGAAGAACCACTAAAGGTTTAGTGAGTATAGCCATGCTTAGGAGATATTAACTTGGTAACAAAGTATAGGTTTGAACAGAACGGACTGGGAATTAGAAAGTTTGGTCAAGAGGCTGCTGTAATAGTCCAGGCAAGAGGAAGGAGAGACTGACCTAGAGCGTTTAAAGTCAAGTCAGAAAATAAGAGGTGGATGTTGCACTGGTGAGTGATTTTTCAAAAGCACGTGAAGAAAACAACTCAACTTCATTTAAATAATAACAGAACAAGAGGAAGAAAACCTGAACTAGAGTGTTTGATATAAAGTCAAAAAATAAGAGATACATCTTGCATTGGTTAGTGATCTTTCAAATGTGAGGGAAAAAAACCAACTCAATTTCACTTAAATAATAACAGGGATATACTGGTCACATAAGTGCAAATTTCAGAAGCAATGTTAACTTCAGACAAAGTTGGATCCCTCAGCTCAAACAATGTTTCCAAGGGCCTGTTTTGTTTTTGTCTTCTTTTTTAATTTTTCTTTTCTGTTTTCTATATGATGTGGCTTCACCCTTAGACACCATGCTGAGTTCCAGGATTGCCTCTCCTTGTAGAAAATGATTGCCATAATTACAGACTTCACACCATGCAGGAAAACAGTGAAGCTTCTTCATATCAGAAGCATCAAATCCAGCTCCCTGCATCTAATTGGCTCTGATTGTATTGTGCATTACTCCAGAACCAATACACGTGACCAAGGGAGCATCAGTCAATGAGAGGCCATCCTGCAAATTGGAGTAGGGTTAATCCCACCCAAATCTCATGACTAGGAATAGGGGAAGGGAATTTTGGTGGAAAGAGAGGGGAAGATGGAAGATGGGTATTAGGGAGGTAATCAACAAAATGATCACCGCAAATATGAAAAATATTCTTTTTTATTTTACTTTTCTGAATCTACTTTCAATCGCTATCAGTTCTATCTGCCAATGGAGTTCATAAAACCCAATTAATTCAGTAAAACTATTCTAATTAAGATTAATAAGACTGCTGAGCCCCATTCGTCTGCCACCACCTACTCCAGACACAGAGCATACAGTCACAGGTAAAAATGAGCTGGTGCAGAAGGCCAAACTGGCCGAGCAGGCTGGGCGATACCATGACGTGGCAGCCTGCATGAAGTCTATAACTGAGCAAGGAGTTGAATTATCCAATGAGGAGAGGAATCTTCTCTCAATTGCTTATTAAAATGTTATAGAAGTTCATAGCTTGTCTTGGAGAGTCATCTTAAATATTGAGAAAAAGACGGAAGGTACTGAGGAAAAACAGCAGATGGCTGGAGAATACAGAAACAATTGAGATGGAGCTAAGAGATGTCTGTAATGATGTACTGTCTCTTTTGGAAAAGTTCTTGATTCCCCAGTTCCTCACAAGCTAAGAGCAGTCCTCTATTTGAATATGAAAGGACACTGCCATCTTTACTTGACTGAGATTGCTGCTGGTGATGACAAGAAGGGATAGTGGATCAGTCACAACAAGCATACCAAGAAGCATTTGAAATCAGCAAAAAGGAAAGGCTACCAATGCAGCCTATCAGATTGGGTGTAGCCCTTAACTTGTCTGTGTTCTACTATGAGATTCTGAACTCCCTGGAGAAAGCCTGCTCCCTTGTAAAGACAGCTTTCTATGAAGCCGTTGCTGAACTTGATACATTAAGTGACGAGTCAGCACACTAATAATGCAATTACTGAGAGACAACTTGCCTTTGTGGACATTGGATACCCCAGGAGATAAAGCTGAAGCAGGAAAAGGAGGGGAAAATTAACCAGCCTTCCAACTTCTTTCTACCTCATTCTAAAATTTACACAGTAGATGATCTGTCATCCATGCTATCCCAAAAATAGTTTTATTTTGTTTGTTTAGATTTATAGCAAGTTTGCTATTTCTACTTGAAATTCTGCATTTCTCATGTAGTTTTATGTTTAATATTAGAAGAGTAGAGCCAGTTAACATTTAGAGACTTATCTGTTTTCATCTTTAGGTGGCCAATACGGGGATCTGGAATTATTATACAAGTTACAAATGTTTGGCATAATATTTTTGGTACATTGTGCCTTCCCAAGGGCCAGTGTTAAAACTTCCTCCATGTTTAAGCAAAGAAAACTGACTACTACATATTGGTTTTTCCTGGTGGAGGATAAAAGGGATAATTGGTTCCAGTCACAAGTATAATTATTGTAGATACCTTAAGGTCTGGGGCACTTTCACGGCTGTGGTGGAAATAGTTATCCCATCGATATTACATTCTGAATGTAGCTGTGGAATCCACAATCTCAATGTGCACACCTTGGATCACAGCTACAGAAGTGTTCCTTTAGACGAAGCTGCAACCCAATGTCCTCTGGAGAAGGGCAAAAACAGTTCACATTCCATTATTTGTAAAGTTACCTGCCATTTGCTTTCATTATTTTTGCTACACTCATTTTATTTGTATTTAAATGTTTAGGCAACAGAAGAACAAATGCACAAGTAAAGAAGCAGTAAAAAATGAGGTACTTGATATTCATTACTTCATTGCTTGATTTAACTGCAGTAAAACAAACAAAAAAAAGCATATATTTAACTTTTTAAAGTTTTTTGCTTTTGTGATTTTTTTTTTTTGATACTTGCCTAACACACATGTGCTGTAAAAATAGTTAACAGGGAAATAACCTGATGATGGCTAGCTTTGTTTAATGTCTTATGAAATTTTCATGAACAATCCAAGCATAATTGTTAGGGACACATGTGTTAAGTTGATGTAAGCGGAATGAAAGTTTTATGAGTGGGGGAAAAAGATTCATTAGCCATGAAATAAGTAGAATTAAGTTATAAATGAATTGAGTATTTTAAAGGAACATATGGCATGTGAAACCAACCACTGAAACAAGAAGAATGTACTTGTAGGAAGGATGTAGTTTCAACAAAAGATTAGACTCATTTATGATTATACTTAAAATATGTTGAAATTATCAAAAATAGATTATTCTCTTCAATAGGTTAGCCATATTTCCATACTCACGCTGTGTGGTTTTTGCATTATTTAAAACCCCCAATCTGCAGATCCAGATTTACCTGAAAATCCTCTATTTTTTTAACTATATCTCTGCGATTGTGCCTACCTCCCTGTCATTCAGGAAGATAAAAGAAATTGCCAAAATCCTTTAACAACTTGCATAATCCTCCTCAATCATAAGACATCAGGAAATCAAAAGTCTCCAATGGTAGGCAAAGAAGCAGAGAGCATATGATATAAAGCAGCTTTGCTGAGCTTAACTGGCTCTTTACATGTTGGGGAGCTGGTTGACTGAGTTCTCTAGGATTGCTTTTGCAGGTATAACTGGGCTCACTTCCATATGGTCTCATCTTCTATCTGGCTAGCTCAGGCTTGTTTAAATAGCAGTGGCAAGGTGCCATGAGAAAGAATGGAAATGTGCAAAGCCTTTTGAGATATAGGCTTGGAATGGCACACTGTTATTTCCCCTGCATTTGCCTTTCACAGCCTGTCACAGGTTCAACCAAATTCGAAGGATGGGGGGAAACTCCACCTCTTTTTGGGAGTTGTTGCAGTGCCATACTGCAAAGGACATGGATAGAGGGAGACCATTAACTTGAGCCATTATGTAAGCCATCCATGAAGACTGCAAGGAGTATGTCTGTTTAATGCATATTGTGGAGTATATAATATGTGGTGATCAGTAATTAGACATTGTTAGTGATGGCAGGGACAGTGTAATGTCCGTTAAAGTTTTGTGCATCTCTTTAAAAATGTAGAACATGCATCCATTTTGAAGAGTTTGTCTTTTAAAAATTACAAGCAAAGAAATCTGAAAACAGACTAAGTCTTTTAGATGCTCACTATTGTAAACCATCTACATTCTTATCGATATTTTTCTAAACAATTTGGCAAACTGAATATTGCATTTTTATGAAAACTGCCACACTTGTTTATAATTTGATACAGAGATGACATCTTTTTAAAGAAAGAAACAGGTGCATGCTTACCTTCTTCTCATTAGAAATGGTTCCAGATGGTAACTATTCATTTCAGAATCTTCCTAAGAAACATCTGCTCACAATATTTATATTTGACTTTATTATATTTTCCAAAAATTGCATTTTAAAAACAGTTTCCTTTAAATTAAAAAAAACATTCATTTTTCCTATTCATAAGAAAAATCTTCACGTTAGTTTTATCCCACTTTGTGCACAATTGCTACATTATTATATCACGAAGCTACATTTAAATGATAACTTTGTGAAGGAAAAGGGAGAGGGATACGTTGAGCTTTTTTTAGTAGCATGCTAATATTGTCATGCACAAATTAATTATTCCTTGATTAAGAGAATCAATTTGGTTTCAATCGTCCTTTTCAATTGCTATACATTTGAGTTTTGCAACTTATTTGAAATATGCTCAGGAAAAAAATCAGGTTCCATTGGGATATTGATAGAGAAGCTTACCACTCCTCGGGTTGTGTGAAGAGCTTTTATGACAAAACGCGTTTTCCCCAAACAAAGCCCATAATGATTATAAATGCAGCAAAATTGCACTCTATGAAAAGCTAAAATGCAATGAGGGAGAGAAAAAAAGAAACCCTTTTCAACATTTAAACAGTAATGTACTAAGATCCTGTTTACACATTGTAAGGAACAGCTTTCTTCAGAGACTCACAAGAATTCTAACTTGTGATAGATGAAGTTAGTGTAGAAGTGGACAGTAGATTTAATACTTGGTTTAATTAATCATTGAACAAGATTGAATGTCCAAATTACATCAGGTTGGTCTCCTGGTCCCACCTCTCTTACTATTCTGTATGTAGAGATTCATGTTGTTGGATAAGGTGGAAGGTGGTTCTTTTAGCCTGTCCAGTAGTCACTGTCCATTCTCTTGGGAGTATACTCCTTTCCTGTTACTCTCTATCCTGCACCTGAGATGGGTGGGGTTGACTATGTTCTCAGCCCCTTGTGTTGACCTTTAAGATCTGGCCTATCGGAGAATCTGCCAACCACAGCAACTGATTCAATGATGGAATCTGACCTGAGCACACCCACTCTGAAGGGACTAGGTAACAGGTCTGCTGGTTGCAAGCTTAGTGAGATTAGACTGGAAGCACTGGCCTTCATCTTGCCAGCTATGACCTGCAAATTCAAGGGACAAGTTCAGGTCAAGATAGGAACCTGACTCCAGTGACATCATCTGAGATCCTAAGTCCAGCTGTGCCTGAACTGTTCAGTTCTATAAGCCAATGGACTTCCCCATTTTGTTAAGGACAATTTTAGGAAGAGTTTTCTGGCCTTTGCAACTGAAAGGGCCCTAAAAAAGGGGGGGAAAGAAGAGGAGAAACCACATAACCTAAAGAGACAAAGCATATCTCTGTGTCCACTTGAATTTCACCGCCGTAGGGTCAGTGCCTTTGATTTCACTATATTCCTCATACTACGCACACCTTTCTTCTAGAAATTTGCTACGCACGTATTCATACGATCTAACAGCAAGCAGAGCAGAAGACAGCCATTCATTGCTTATGTGGTATGTGGTAGAGGTCTAGGTAGTTGGTTAATATGGGCAAGGTACAGGGATAAAATAGAAAGAATGTTCAGGCACTCTCTGTAGCTTCTTATTCTTATACTAACTGTCAGCCAGCAATTCCACTCCTACTGAATAAAAGTATTTTCCTCCACTGAGCATCAAGGTGGTCCTTTGGTGACTCAGATTGGTCAGCTATTTTTTTTGTTTGTTTATTTGTTTTTATGAGGAAAGAAAAGCAAATGCTTTTTTAAAGCGAAGAGATCATTAGATGCCCATCCAAAATCAAAAGGTAAAAGACACATAATGAATGTGAGTTCACATTTTCTCTTGTGAGGTGTGACTTGATTACAGCCTGTTGTAAGGAAAAAATGAAAATGCGATTTAAAATAGAATCATGATGTTGACCATTAAAACTATAAGAAAGCTTTGAGATAATTTTGTTCTACCTCTCCTTTTTGTTGTTGTTGTTCTAACTCTTCTTCTGATGGTTTTATTGAAGTTTTATATATATATATATATATATATATATATGGGCATGGGCAGGATTCGGGAATTGAACCCAGGTCCCCCACATGGCAGGCAAGAATTCTACCACTGAGCCTCCCTTGCACCACTCTTCCAACTCTTCCATTTTAACCACTTTTAAGTATACAACCCTGCAGTTTTATTTGCATTCACTGTGTTGTGCTACCATCAGCCTTACCTCCTTTTTTTTTTTTTTGATGGTTGAGGAGCTGGGGCTGGAGCAATGACTGATGAACCCAGGAGTATGAGTGCAGAGTTGG
This sequence comes from Myrmecophaga tridactyla, assembly GCA_004026745.1. NCBI lineage: Eukaryota > Metazoa > Chordata > Mammalia > Pilosa > Myrmecophagidae > Myrmecophaga > Myrmecophaga tridactyla. Next base: position 40,882 of record PVIY010009249.1, on the reverse strand, counting down.
TCTTTGGTAGAGCCAGGATTGGAGAAAACTCAGATGATTGTTGTTTCTTCTACAATCTGTGTGGCAGGCTGCACAGTGACTCCCTGAAGATGTCCATGTCCTTATCCCAGGAACCTCTGAATATGCACCTACATGGCAAAAGGCATTTGGCAGATGTGATTCAGTTAAGAACCTTGAGATGGGAAGATTATCTCAGATTGGGGGGCAGGGGTTGCTCAGTGTAATGACAAAGGTCCTTATAAGGAGAGCCAGGAGGATTGAAGTCAGAAAAAGGAGATGCAAAAACAGAACCAAAGGTTGGAGCGATGTGCTATGAGCTAAGCAAGGTAAGCAGCCTCTAGAGTATGAAAAAGGCCAGAAAACAGTTTCAATCCTGAAAGCTTCAGAGGAAACAAATCCTTGCCAATACCTTGATTTTAGACTTCTGACCTCCAGAACTGTAAGAGAATAAATTTGTGATGTTTTAAGTCATTACATTTGTGGTAATTTTCTTACAGCAGCAGTAGGAGATTAATATACTCTGCTTGCTTCATATTTTAACAGGCACAAAGTAAGAGAAAAGCTATTCTAAAAGCATGAACTAACCAATCTATGCTCTAATGGTTAAAAAAAAGAGTGGAAAATAGACCAATATTATGTACAGGTTCAAAGGTTAAATAAGTGTTTTAATTTGGATAAACCCAAATTTCACCCTTTCTTTAATTCCTCAGGGCTAATGACCTGAGTTTCCCTCAGAATTCTTCATAGCTCTGTTCATTCCTCCAGAAAATGTCAAGTCACTTTGCCTCTTAGTTTTCATTTCTTCACTTGCAAAATAGAAAGTCTCTTTGCCTGAGCATATGCATCTCTTCCTGCCTCATGGGGGTAGGGGTGAGCTTGTCTAGAGCCCCCAGAAGAACCACTTCCTACAAAAGAAAATGTCACTAAACATATTCATCCAATTACCAATTTGCTGGTAATTGGAGGGTCTCAGACAACAAGCATTTCAGGAATTAAAATCATTTATTGTAAGAAACAGTCTCATTTCCAAGAGGTCTAGGTTAATGAGTTGTTGCCACATCAAACCCTGACAAGAATTTTCTAAGTTAATTTCCACTGTAGCAGGTTACATAAGCCTAACAAGCAAAACAAATTTGAAACATGAAAATATTTCACTGGCAAACAGTTTCCAAAATAAAGTATTTTTATCAACTATTGAGATAATTTAAAGACATTTGAAAAATTCGAGACATTTGAAAAAATATTACCCATTATCTTCTTTCCCATTGCAAACTATACTTCCTCCCTTTTTTCCTCTGTTTCTTTTTTTAAATGTCACTGCATTTGATAGTATTATACATCTATCTGATGATACCGTTTGCTGAAGCTGCTATATTCTTTTGGAAACAGCATTGTATCACTACTACATATTTGAAAATGAGAATGAAAAATTGGGGGGGGCAGCTTTTGGCTTCAAAATACAGTAACAAGGAAGATGGAATATGTCTTGTCAGATAAGAGATTAAGAATTTGAGGAAGACAGTAAAGAAGAACTGGGAGAAAAGCAAAGAGACAAAAATGAACAGGACAGAAATGGCAAATAAGAAAAAGTATCCAAATAGTATCCATTTATCAAAAATATATATATACTGAGAACCATCTAAAGTCTAGTACTTTGTTAGATTGTGGAATACAAATCTTTTTGGACATTGCCTACACTGAGTTTATGATAAAGCAGAGAAAACAGACTTTAATACAAATAATCACATGAGCAAATATAAAAGAATTGTTATTCAGTTGCCAGGTGGTCTGTTGGAGACCATGGCAGAAAAGGCAGGGAAACCCATGAAACGTGTCCATTATAAATCCTGAACTCCAGGGCAGGATAAAGGCTGGAATGACAGAGCTGTCTGAAGAGGTGCTGTCTCGGTATGCATGGTATCCAAGAAGCATTTGGTCCTAGTTTTGGAAATGTCATCCTCTGGAATTTCTTATCCATGTAGGCTAAGTGGAGAGCCAGCCAGTGGCAGACAAGACTCAGAAGGCAGGAGAGAAGGCCAGGTCATCTGGAACTGTTTCTTAAGAGTCAATGCTCGGGCGGGCCACGGTGGCTCAGCAGGTAAGAATGCTTGCCTGCTGTTCCCTAGGACCTGGGTTTGATTCCTGGTGCCTGCCCATGTTAAAAAAAAAAAAGAAAGAAAGAAAGAGAAAAAAAAAAAAAGAGTCAATGCTCTGAACTGAAGCAAAGAAGCAGACATACAACTTTGGGCAGATGTTTACAGCACAGTTTCAGCCCTAGAGGGTTCTGGGATCCCAGGCAGAGACAGTGACCAGAGACAGGTAGGGAATACCCAAACTGAGAGTGTTGGGAGTGGGGTGTACTTGGCCAACCCCATCTCTCAGGTCACAGGGCTCAGGGCCTTGGATCCTTAGGCTTTCAGAGGTCCATGGAAATAAGTTCAGACCTGAAAAATATAAAAATCAAAATGAATGAATGATTAAATGCCTACAAAATATTGCATTCTACCACTGTCACTTACTATTAATTTAGTTTTACAAACATTTTACCACATTTTAAAATCAGTGGTAGGTTAGATATTTTCTTTGTAAGATTTTCCTTGTAAGTATGGTGATTGTTAAAACTCATGACCCATCAAAAATTTCGTGACTCAGAGATAAATAATTTCAAAAGCAAAATGATAGCAATCCCTTCCATTTTTTTTATCAGCAGATAATATATGTCTTATATTTAATGCAGGATAAAGATGCATTCAGATGTATTTTGCATGTTATAGCAATAAAACATAGTGACCAAGAATCACAGATTCTTGAGCCAGACTACCTGGATAAAAAACTGGCTCTTCCACATTCTAGAGGCATGACCTTGGGCAAGTGATCTGCAAAATGGGATAATAATAATAGTACTTACCTCCAGAAGACCATGAGAACTAATTGTAGAATGCTTAGGACAATGGCTGACATAAAGCTAAATACTAAATAAGTATCAGTTAAGTGGAAAAAATGAATGAATTAATAAATGAATAGATAATGTGGAGAGGATCTTCTGAAATTAAATGGCTAGAGACCTAAGACAGTGTCTTAGTTTGCCAGGACTACTATGATGAATACCAAAACTGGTTAGTTTAAACAATAGGAATTTATTGTCTCCAGTTTTGGAGACCAGAAGTCCAAAATCAAAGCTTTATTTTGGCAGGGTATGCATTCTCCAAAGTCTGTTGTGTTCCAGCGGTGCCACTGAACAACAATCTCTGCCTCCATCACATGGCAATCTGTCTCAGTCAGTCTCTTCCTGTAACTTTTCCTACTGTCCCCAAATTTCCTTTGCTTATAAGGACCGTAGTTGCATCCTGATGCAGTTTGGCCTCATCTAAATAGATATTTTGAAGACCCCATTTACAAATAAGTACACACCCACATGACCAGAGATGAGGACTTGAAATTCTTTATGGACAATATGATTCCATCCACAAGAGAAGGTCTCAAAATGCCACAGGGCAAATGAAAGTTTGGATGGGTGAGATGGAAAAGGAAATAATTGATCAGGTGAACTGAGTTTTTAATGTGTCTGGATTCCTTTCAGAAACTACATTGGAATCTTAAAAAGGTCTTGCTGCTTCTACTATTGCCCTCTCTAATCCATTTCCATATCTCTAAACATACATCATATCATGTTACTTCAATGAAGTCCCACAAAACTTGGAAAAAAAAGTCCATATGATATTGCATGGCATATGAGGCTATGAATGAAATGCTGCAAACTGGTGGTACCCAGTAAGTTTACTGATGGGCTTAACTTACAGTGTTTTAATAATCCTTTTAAAATTAGTGGCCGAAATGCAAAAAATTAAGGGATTTCTTTTGCAAAAATCTGGATTTATGGCCTCTGTTGAAATCCCATGAGATAGCCATTATGTTTTACCTCTGAGATACACATTATTTTTATATAAGAAAACTGAGGCATGGAACTTTCAAATTGCCTGAGACCAGAGCTTTAGTAAGAGGTCTAATTGGGACTTGAACCCAAGCAACCTGCAATCTGGTGTCAGCATCTGTACTGTAATTTCAATATCATACTGTCCCCTTTGAAGGGGTTTCTGCTTTTCAGCTCCCCTCCCCACTCCTGGACCCTCACATATACTAATCTTTCTTCCAGGAAACTCTTCCCCCTACTCTAAGCATGCCTGGCTCCTTTTCATATTTCATATCTGAACTTAAATATCTTCTCTGTGGAAAGCCCTTCTCTGAGAAAACTCAAAGCATCCTTCTTTGATTTCCTTTACTACTGGTGTCCATGTTTCCTTCATAGAACCTATTAGTTTATAATTCATACTTGTTGATTCGTGAATTTATTCTGTCTGTCTTCTACTAAATCGTTAGCTCAGGTCCATGAAGATAAACATCGTTTGTGTGATTTACCTCCATAGTGCCTAGCAGATAGTAGACCTTTAATAAGTGGTTGTGAATGAATGAGTGGGTGGATGGATGGATGGATGGATGGCCCCAGGTTTAACCGAACTTACAGGTGAGAAACATCAGCAGGCTCAGCACTGAAGAACTGGAATGGCATACCTGGAGGGGCAGATTTTCAGAACCTAGTTTTCTCCCTTTCCTAATGGTACTGAGAGAGAGCAAAGGGTTTTTCCTTCTTTGATCCATAAGATCAGTTGTATTGAGTATGCTTTGGAGTGTGACCTCATGAAGAGGAAAATGAAGTGAAGTTAGCTTTTTATCTGTTTCCCACTCCCATGAGAAATAACATGATCTGTCAAATTTTTGCCATCCCTTCTCTTGAGAACCAGTGACACCTGAATGAGGCCACCTCTGTTACTCTCCAAACGATTCCCTCCTTCGCCATCAGTTACCCAGACTTTTGGGTATCCTGACACTTCCCTGGCCCCTGGAACACTGTTTTTGGGATAGGGGTAGTTATATGTACATGTGGTGTTTTAAAGCTGTATGTGCCCCAGAAAAACATGTTAATTTTAATCAATTCCTTGGGTGTGAACCCATCGTAAGTAGGGTTCAGCTTTCAGTGAGGTTACTTCAGTTAAGGTGTGATCCACTTCAATCAGGTTTTGTCTTAATCTTATTACTCGAGTCCTTTATAAGAGGAATGAAATACAGGCAGGGAGAGAGAGAGAGGAAAAATAAAGCCACTGGAAGCAAAAAGCTGAAATTTAACAGGAACGGAGAGGCTAGGGGAAGCTGCCAGGTGCATTGCCATGGGACAGAGAAGCCAAAGACCCAGGACCACTGGCAGCCTGGTCCAGAACGCCAGTCTTCAGGAAGAAAGCATCACCTTGATGACACCTGATCTGGACTTTCTCTTAGATTCAAAATCATGAGCTAATAAATTCCTATTGTTTAAACCAAACTTTTGCATGGTATTTTCTTGAACAGCCCAGAAAACTAAAACAGTACCCATAATAAATTGCAAAAGTGTGAGGGTTATCATTCCAAATCATTTAGGCCTGACTATTTCCCTAAAAACTAGTAGTTTTAAACATTTATACATGTGGGTACTGCCAGAAAATGCATGAAAAGGCTAATGAACTTCTCTAGGGAGACAGAAAAACCAATTGTGAAAATCATTAATTACCTATAAAAATCATGAACTATTACCTACAATAAACTGTGATTTTCAGTGGGTAATATGGAAATGTCAAGAAGTGTTAGCCCTTTTCAGTTCCCCCAGCAAAGTTAGCCATTCCTTTTCTGATCACGGTTCTTCTAAAGCCATTATCATATTGAATTGCAACTATTTGCTACTGTGTCTATGCCTAAATCCCCACAAAAACATCAGCATCTTAAAAGCAAAAATCATGTAACCCTGGTAACCTAGCACAGTAACCCTACAACAGGATCAAAAACATAGCAGATACTCAGTTTCTGTGGAATAAATAAATAAATGGCATAGTCCCTACCTCCAAGAATGTACAATCTACCGGGAAACTAAGACATAAGAAAATGGACAAATAACTCTGACAGTATTTGCTAAGGACTAAATGAGAGATCGTTGTAATAATTGCTAAAGAGATTCAGAGATTCAGTCAGTGTGTGCTGAGGTGTTCAGGAAGGTATCTAGGAGATGGTGATAGTTGGAGAGGGAAAGAAGGGCATTCCAGATACAGAGAATGCCCTAGCTAAGATGTTGAGGTCTGAAAACACATGGTATATTTAATAGATATGGATGGAGTGGAATGGAGGGTAGACTCCACTGAGATGAGTCAACTGAAATGAATATTGAAAATCTTAGGGATAGACGAAGTAGTATTTACATATCTAGCCAAGAATTTTGGACATTATTTAATGAGCATAGAGTATATTTGAAAAGGGAAGTGACAAGAAATACTTCAGGAAATTTAATTTGGCAGCACAGATCAGGATGAATTGGAGTTAGAGGTAGAGATATTAAGAAGCTAAATTCAGATAGTGACACTAAAAATGGACAAAAAGTAAAAATGCCTCATGTCTGAAGCCTGGGTTGATGGGGAAATGGAGGTTTCATACAGAAGGAGTGTTCAGTCATGGCAGAGCCAAGTGAAAACATCCACAACCATTGAAAATGTGGAGATGGGGGTCATTATGAGATGTTAACCTGAGAATCGTCCCGTAAAGAGCATCATAGGTCATATGAGAAAGGTTGAGAGCTATGAGAGAGAGAGTGATGAGCAAGGAAAGGACAGAATTTTCGGAAATAATTAACATTTACGAGCAGGGGGAGGAAAAGAAGTTTACTCAAATCTTCCGAGTCTTTATATCCCTACCACTCAAACTTCTAGCCTACAAATTAAAAGAGAAAATTCTGAGTCTTGTTGATTATTCCTGAGATGTTTAGTGAAGTATTGAAATGTAAAGTTGATGGGGAGTGTAAAAGGATGGTAGTGATTTTAATCTATTTTCCAAGTTGTTTCAGTGGCAACTCTGAATATGTTTTGAACAAATAATTGTAGCAGCTTGGCAAGAAATGAATTTTCAATGGTCATTGGCTTTTGGCCAGTTTTTCTACTGGAGAATGAAGAGAGAAAAAATACATAAAGTGTATTCATTGTCAGTTGTCAAATTATAGTTCTGTGCATGTGGGGACACAGGAAGGGATGAGGATATGTATGTTTATGAAAAGTAATATAAGAATGACTTTTAGGCTTTAGTTACAAAATAGGTCACCCCAATATCCATGAGCATGTTTATTTAGGGAAACTTTGTCTAAAGAAACAGGTTTATTAAAATGGCTTAATTCAGTTTGCAGAAAGAAATATTTTTTCTTTATCATTCCAACCAGGTAGGCAGCTGAAACAAACAGGTCTCTATAAATAGCAAATAAGACTTTCATATGAAGAGATTAAGAAAAACATCCAATTGAAATACAATAACTTCTTTCAAAACAATATGTACTCATAGCTGTATCCTCTGGCAATAAGATCCCATGCCTACAGAAGTCAAGTATAGGAGGTAAAGCGTTATATTTCTCAAAACTGGTTCAGGGTTATAGGCTATAAGCATTAGAAATTAGTATGTTTGAGCAGTAGCTTGAGTTTCTTATTTACCATTTTTTTCAACTATCTGGCTTAACTGTTATGATACATGTTATCATAGTGGAAAATGTGTACTTAGACGTAACTTCCCTCCAAAAATAATCCATTCTGCCATATCTGATTGGATGAATGGTTTCTGTATTTTCTAACTTTACACAATTTCTGATATAAAGTCCTTACTCATAAACTGGCCTTAAATTAAAATTTTTTTAATGTTTAAGAATGTTAAACATTTGTTGTTTTAACTTGAGAAAATCCTCTTTGTTGAACTAAGTTAGGTTAAGTACTTTGGGTCTTTAACTTTCTTATCTAAAGTGAGGAAGCTAGTATACACTGGAAACTGAAAACTGGTGGTTCATAGGCTAAATTAAGCTAACGATATATTTTTTAGGTCTGTACTATGCTTTAAAGACTTCTTTGAATTATTTGCCAGGATGAAATATTGGGAGATTTATCATAAAGATCTGAATCTTGATTTGAGAAAAAGATGAAAAGAAGAAGATCTGGCAAACTGGACCAAAATCCCTGTAAACCATCGATAGGCTACAGCTGATCTGTGGCTCCCCCTGCCTTCCAGATTATAATAGCCCTGAGCTGGACAATTTCTTTTGTTTGAATTACTAGCCTGACTCCTGTGGCATAAGAAACCAATGACTGGACAGGGCTACATGGAGAGTTCTCATAATTTCATGGTCTTTATGTTTCAAAGTCTTACTGAAGGGAAAACTCTGATCATACTCAGGACATTAGATACCAGAGGTGAAGTGAACTGAAATTAAATAACATGGCAATCCCAAATGCTGATTAGACTGAAGAAATCAGCACCAAACCTAGCTTCCTGATGGAGGAAAATTAATTGCTTCTTTGCGTGTGTGCGGAGGGGTGAGAGGGGGAGCTAAATATTATTTATGAACACGTTGTTTTAGTTTCCCAGCTGTTAAAACAAACACCAAACATGGGTTGGCTTAAACAACAGGAATTTATTGACTCTTGGTTTTGAGGCTTAGCAGTAGTCCAAAATCAAGGTGTCAACAAGGCAACGCTTTCTTGCCAAAGACCATGATAGTCTAGGGCTGGTTGCTGGTTATCCTTAGTTCTTGGCTTTTCTGTTACATGACAATGTACATGGTAGCATATGTTCCTTTTTCCTCTGGGTCCCATTGGCTACAGCTTCTGGCTGCTCTCTATGGCTTTTCTTTTGTGTCCAATATCCTTTTACCTATAAGGACTTCAGCCATATCGGACTTCGGCCAACCCTCATTCAGTTCGGACATGCCTTAATGAATAACATCATTAAAGTTCCTATTTACAGCTGGATTCACATCCACAGGACCAGAACTTGGGACCTGAACATGCCTTTCATGGGAACATAATTCAATCCCCCCACACACAATATTTAGTATAAAATAAAACATAGCATACATGAAAAAGTAGGGAAGTATGATCCATAATCAAGAGAAAAAGTAATCAATAAAAGTAGACTGTTGGAATTAGCAGACAATTGTGCCTATAATCCTCACTAAAATAGGGAGCATGAAACATCCCATTTTGTAACACTATCAAAAGGCCAAAAACATAGCAGATATTCAGTCACTGTGGAATGAATAAATAAATAATACAGTAATTGGCTTACAAGAATATACAATTTATTTGGAAATTAAGACATAGGAAGTAACTATCACAATATTAAGTATATTATATTGGTTATATTAATTAATCCTATAATATAATAAATATATAATAATAAAATGTAATTAATATGATAATATAATAAACATACTTATATATAATTATATTAAAGTAACTATTACAAATGTGTTAAAGAAATTAGAGAAAAAGATGGACAAAATGAGCAAAAACATGGACAATTTCAGTAGAGAAATGAAAATTCTAAAAAAAATTCTAGATATTACAATATTTGAAATAAACTCATCATTGGATGGGCGTATACAATATACCAGAAATGGAATAGCTTTTAAAAAGGGAATATATTAAGTTGCAACTTTACTATTTTAAGGCCATAAAAATGTCCCAACAAAGAGAAAGATAACTTGACTCAAGGAAGGCCAATGGGTCCAGAACACCTCTGTCAGCTGGGAAGGCATGTGGTTGGTCCTTTCTCGGTTTCATTGTTTCCACCACCTGATGCCAGTGGGTTCCTCTCTAAGTATCTGTAGTTCTTCACTTAATTTCTCTGGAACACAACTCTGGCTTCTGGTTTGCTTCGCATCTCATGGGAATGCACATGGTAACATCTGCTGGGCTCTTCACTTCCAAATGTCTGTGATTAGGCATCTGTGTCAGTTCCGAAGCAACTATGTTTTTTCCAAATGTTTCCCCTTTTAAATGACTCCAGCAAACTAATCAAGACCCACCTTTAATAGGTGAGGTCACATTTCCATGGCAACAATCCAATCAGAGGTTTCCTACCTACAATATTGAATCAGGATTAAAAGAAACATCGCTGCCCCTACACGATTGGATCAGGAAAAAGGACATGGCTTTTCTGGGGTACATAACAGCTTCAAACTGGCACAGCTTAATAGCAGATGGATGCAGCAGATATAAGAATTAGTGAACTCAAAGCTAAACCAATTGAAATATCCAAATTTTGGTTAATTCTTCAGTTTTTTCAGTTTGGATAATTTTGGAATAAAATAGTGGGGAAAAGAAACAGAACAGAGAGTCAGAGAACTATGGGACAATATTAAGTAATCTAGCATATAGACAATTGGTATCTAGTAACAGAGGAGCGAGAATAGGACAAAAGAAATACTTGAAGAGATAATAGCCAAGAATTTTCCAAAACTGATGAAAGGTATCAACCCATATGTCCAAGAATTTTAATGAATAATAAGCTAGAGAAATACGAAGAAAACAACTAGACACATCTGAAAAACAGTCTGAGGGGGTGCAAGGGTAGTTCAGTGGTAGAATTCTCACCTGCCATGCAGGAGAACCAGGTTGAATCCCAACCCATGCACTTCCCAAAATAAATAAGCAAAGAAAGAAAGAAAAAACAAACCAACAAAAAAATCAACAAATGCTGCTGCAACAAGAGGACACACACATGGAGAAAGAATGAAATGTGACCCCAGGCAAATAGCATACCAAAAAAAAAAAAGGCAGTCAGAGAGAAGTAAAGGATTCATTGTGTTTTTTAAAACAATAGGTACAAAAATAAGAATGTTGGTTGACTCATCAGGAAAAAATGGAAACCAGAAAACAGTAGAATGCACATCTTTCAAGTTCTGGAGAAATACCCTCAACTTAGAGTTCAATACCCTATGATTTTTTTTTAATGAAGGCAAAACAAAAATAGAAACTGATAATTTGTCATCTGAAGACCTACACTGTAAGAAACACTAAGGGAAGTTTTCTGGATGAAAGAAAAGGAATCCATATGGAAGCCTGTAGCTTCAGGAATCAATGAAGATCAAAGGAAAGGCAAAGATATGACTACTCCTTTAAAATACTCTTCTTTAAAATTTTTTCTTTGGAAGTCTATTGATGGTTTAAAGTAGATATAATGACTATGCACAATAATAGATAAGGAAAAACACATGGCAAAAAATAGTATGTGAGAAAAATAGGACTTCTGGGAAGCTAACTAGGCTGACTAGAGCAATTTGGGATTAGCCCTTCTCCATGGAGAAGTTAGAGAAGGGACAGGAGGGCGACTGAGACAGCAACTCAGGACTGTGGCTGACCTGGGAGAGCCTCCTGCACCACATGTGGCAGCCCTGGTAGCAGAAGCTGAGGAACTGAGAGGCAGAAAGAGGGAGCCCAGCATGGAGACATGGAGCAGTGGATGGGTACACGGGACTAGGAAGTAAGCCAGGCCGCATTCCTTGGACTACCCTCAACAGTGCAAAACACTGGATTTTGAGAAGCTGTTTTATATATATAACCTGATATTTAGAGATAAAAACAAAGTCAAACAGGTTGGGGTTAAAGTAATTCAGAACATAGGAGTAAGGAAGACAGTGTCTATATTTGAGAACCACACATACTCTTTGAGACCAGTGGAAGAAAGGTTCATTTGATCTGGAATTGAAATTTTCTGTAGTGCAGAATCTGATTCAACCTATCTGTATAGCTCAATTGAACAACAGAAATACAGAGAGCACAGAATGAGAAAGAGATCCTTTAATCCTGTATAGATTTTTGTAATGCCTGGAAACATCCTAGAGTATATTAACCAGATAATCAAAAAGTATTGGAAAAGTCCCCTGAGGGAGGGTAGAAAGTCTATGGAACCATTAAACCTTATCATCAGGGAATCTCCTGTTACTGTGTCAAACTTTAGGGACACCCAAATCAATAGACATTCCCTCGATCATGATGCTTACTCTTGTGAAGCTTATGTAGGTGGCATAGAAGCTTAGACTGCCTATAGACATGCCTAAGAGTTACTTTGGGAGGACCTCTTCTGTTGCTCAGATGTGGCTTCAGTCTCTCTAAGCCCAACTCTGCAAGTGAAATCATTGCCCTCCCCCCCTACGTGGGACATGACGTCTAGGGGTGAAAGACTCCCTGGTGACATAGAAGAGGACTCCCTGGGAGTCCTAGACCTAGCATTGTGGGATCAACAATTCCATCTTGACCAAATGGGGGAAAAGAAGTGTAACTAATAAAGTATCAGTGGCAGAGAGAGTTCAAATAGAGTCGAGAGGCTACTCTGGAGTTTGCTCTTACACAAGCTTCAGTTAGACCTTGCTACCTATCATAACCTCCCAACCAGACACACTCCAGCCAATCCTAAAGAACACCTAAGGCAATTTATAAGATTCCGCAAGGGTTCCAGGTGCTAGAGTAACTTTCCAGAAACCTGCAACCTCCAGATGGGTCCTACTTTAAGAATCACACTTTAAGTAGAACACAGATACGCTGAAAGAAAAAAAAAAAAAAAACCAAAAAAAAAAAAAAAGATATCCTTTGAAAACACTAATAACTAGTCATAATTAAGCACAAAAGTTGTAGTAAACGCTAAGTAATGAGGAACTGTTAGCAGTTAAGTGTAATATAAAGAAAGCTAGGGCCAATTATAGAAACCTTCTTAGAAATGAGATTTATGTGTAGTTTTAAAAGACATGAGAGATATTTGTATCAGTTGGGATAAGTTTTGGCATAGTAGCAGAAAATCTAATTCAAACTGGTTTAAATGATCAAGCGAATATATTAGCTTATGTTACTAAAAAGACCCAGGAATATTTCAGGCATGTTTTGATCAGGAGATCTCACTCTGCACTTCCATGATTTTCATAGCTCTGCTGTCCTCTCATGTCAGCTTTATTCTCAGGCTGACTTAATGGAAGCAAAGAGGCCTTCTTTCCAGATGGTCTTTCTAGCATCAAACACCTGTGCATCATTCTGATTAGGACCATCTGGACTGATCTCTGAGGTTAGGGAATTACTGTGGTCTGATTGGCTTAGGTCTGAGTTACTTTCCACCGCTGAACCAACCACTGTAGCAAGAAAGATAAGATGGCACTTGCTATGGAGACTGTCTCTCTCCCACTCCTGTTGTTTTCTCAATTAGTGCAACTCCAGCCTCTTTCTGCCCTGATCAACCCATTTGATAGTTGAAACTGATAATACTCAAATCAGCTCTGCCCTTCCTTTTGGGAGTAGGCCTCCCCTCAAAGAACAGTTCTCTTTTTTTGCTCCATGTAGCAGGACCCATCAAAGTTCATCATGGCCTGTAATTGCATGCCTAAATTTGCATAATTTTTTATTCAATGTTAGTAAGTCCACTTGGTTAACAGACCTGAGCCATATCCTCTAGCCTAGGCAATATAGCAATAAAAGTGCTGTTTGGGACCTCATATTTACTCCTTGCTTTGTCTCTCAACTTGCTCAGAATCTAGGGAAGCAAAAGGTGACATTTACTGGGAACCCCCTTGAGGTCTCCAAAAACATCGATTGACTTTTAACAACCAGAGCCTACACTTAGAGCTTGGTCCATGCCATCCAAAACTCTTGACTGCTACAAATAGTGGAAGAGTGGCTTCCCCAAAGGAAAACCTAGGTGCTATCAAGATGAATGAAGAGCCCTAATGGATGCTGAAAAGGCAACAAAATAATTTTCACTAATATGAAGCGATCAATAATCTCTTGATTTGCTTATATCAGTTACGTCCAGCCCAATTTTCATCCCACCTCCAAGATACCAGTTTCTGACCTACTATGTCCCAACATCACCTCAAATTCATGTCCCAAATCAAAGTTCTCATCTGCTCAATCAAGCCAATTTATTCTCCAACCTGGGTTATTGCTATTTCCATCCATTCCCCCAGTCAACAAGCCAGAAATGAGGCATTGACAGAACCTGCCTTGTCTGCCTAAGAAGCAGGAATTAGGCACTAAATGAAGGAGTGACCATTGAATGGGTTATGTATTGTGCCTGGTGTTTTCTGAAAATTATCTTATTTTACCCTAACAGCATCCCCACAGGGTGAGAATCATCATCACCATCTTCATTGACCAAGGTCATTTAGCTCCTAACACGGAAACGGATGGGTGCTCTTTTCAGCACTCTGTTCCATCTTGACAAGGCACCCACAGCACCAATATGAGAATTCACTGATTTTTTTTTTTAACATTGGCTTCTCCCTTTTGAACTCACTGATTTTGAAGCCAGCTTTTTTCCTTATGGTGTGCCCCTCATACCTTCCTGGTAGGTCAAAAAAATCGATCTGGACAGAAAGGTAATAATGCCATTTACATAAAGGAATAATACTGGTGTTTCAGGACAATTGCTAAAGATACTCAGTTACAGTTTGTCCTCTCTGCTCTGAGAGGTATGGTGGGCCAAATCGTAGCCATCCCAAAGACATCTGCATCCTAATCCCTGGAGCCTGTAAATGTTATCTCACATAGCAAAAATGAGTTTACTGATGGGATTAAGTCAGGGATTTTGGTATGGGGATGTCATCCTGAATTATCCAGATGAACCCAATGAAATCACAAGGGTCTTTATAAGAGGGAGGCAGGAAGGTCAGAGTCAGCATAGGAGATATGATGATGGAACCAGAGGTTGAAGCCAGGCAAGGTCATGAGATAGGATAATAAAGGAAAAGGCAAGCAAAATGGATTCTCCCTTACAACCCCCCAAAGGAATATAATCCTTCTTCTAACTTAATTTTAGCCCAGTGAAACTGATTTGAATTCCTAAACTCCTGAACTAAAAAATGATAAATTCATATTGTTTTAAGCCCCTAAGCTTGGAGCTTAATATGGGAGGGTTGGTAGAATAAGCCACATTTCTGCTTCCCATAACAACAAAGTAGTCAAGATTTCCTGCTGGAGTCTGGGTTTTACCTTGCCTGAGTGTGTGGGGTTGGGGAAGGCCAGGATTGGGGGATTGGGCTTGGTGCTAACAATTTTTTTTGTCAAGTCCACAGAAAACAAGACTCCTCAAGTTTTGGGAATGGGATAGAGGTCCATAAAAGGGGGAGTGGGGGAGGAAAGGCTCATGCTGAGACTTAGGGAAAAGAGTTATTTCCCTTAGACTAAGGAGGGGGCAGAAGCTTGGGGAGGGGTGGAGTGTTCTGAGTTTGGAAGAGGCCCATGGTTTGCCTGCATGCAGGGCCCAATGAGAGATGGCTGCAGGAAGCCTGGGGAGCCAGGCCAAGGAGCACAGAAGTCCTAGGAACAGCAGTGAATTATGGTCATAGAGACGCCCAAGGGTGTCTCTGAGCCTGCCCAAAATATTATGTCTGATAGAAAGTGATGATTGGTCTGAGTAGCAGGGTCTTATAGCAGGAAGAGCTGCAGCAGTGATGTCCATTGCCTCTGGCTAAAGACTGGTCCCCACTCCATTTACTGGACAGGATAACCTGGCTTTTTAGAAGATCCTAACAAGAGGGGGAAATTCACCAAAATATAACTGAGATTGAATTTATTATCACTTTAGCTACTGAGAACTAGGAACCAGAGTTAACTTTATTTAGAACATACAAGATTAGGTAACAGTTAACACATGTAGGCATTATAGAGCAATTCACATCTACCGCTTTGGATTTGGAGGAAAGCCTTCCCCTAGTATGTTTGTGAGTACAAATAGATGAAAGAAACAGTGCCCAGGACAGCCACCTTCTAATTATATAAAGTATATATTATACTTTCTATTTAGTGAAGCCACATCCATGGTAGCAGTGATGACATTATAATTACAAACGTCTCTTGATTAACACAAAATTTGAAATAATGAGTCTCTCGATAACTTTGCTTCACTCTTTATTACGCCAAAAGAATACAACTCAAATGCAATCTTCAGATTGTTAATACATTTTAACTCTTTTTCTTAAGGATGCCATTTTGACCAAAAAAAGCTTTTTTAAACACTGTGTTCATAAATAGTTTGATACCAGCGATCACTTGTTTTCATTATAAATAGATAGGAAGCAGAAAATTTTTGACAACCTTAATTTCAGCTTGACAGCTTTGAAGGCAAGTCAACAGGCTGTCCTGGTGAATCCACAAAGCTAACTCATGTACATAGTATGAGCTGCTTGATCTTTCAGTAATAACAAAAGACAAATCAGCAAAGAGAGGAATTCATAAGAACAGAATAAAGCTTTGCAGAAAAGATCTGTCTTTGGATTTTCAAAAGTGTTTAAAACATTTTAATAGGGCTTTTTTATTGCCTCTTTTTGCTTGCCTATGAAATATTGACAGGTCTTCCCAACTGGGAAAAATCAAAACTCATTAAACTCACTGTATCTTATTTGATTGAATAAAAAGAGGTGGAAAGACAGACACTTTATTATGAAGAGAAACATAGAAAGTAGGGGAATTGGAGTGCCAAACATCAATCTTAATTTGCACATTCATATGCAATTTTCTAACTAAGCATCAGTTCCCACTCCTTCTGTCATGAGCCATCCTCTTCTGAGAATTCCCAGGATGTCCTGACTTGTCACTCAACACCTTCCAACATATATGTGCTTCAAAGTTTAAATGTTTATCTTTGTTGTTCTCCTGTTCCATCTCTGTATCCTTCAGATTTTCCCAAGAGAGGCATGTTGACCTTCATTTTGGGGACTTCATCTGTTGGGGTTTGAATCATTTTCCCCGCAAAAGACATGTTCAGGTCTCAACTCTAGTCCTGTGGGTGTGGCCCATTGTAAATGAGATCTCTTTAATATGTTACTTCAGTTAAAGTGTGGCCTAACTGAATCAGAATAGCTTTAATCTGGATTACTGGAGTCCTTTATAGGCAGAATGAAAGTTAGAGGGACACAGAAGCCATGGGGAGCATCCAGAAGCTGAAAGCTAATAGAATCAAAAGAGAAAGTAGAAGATTCTGCCATGTGCATTGCCATGTGATGGAAAAGCCAAGAACCTCAAGGATTGTCAGCCAGTCAGAAAATACCATCCCAGGGAAGAAACAAGTCTTCTAGCCTTTCAAACAGAGAGCCAATAAATTTCTGTTGTTCTGCCAATCCATTGTATGGTATTTGTTTTAACAGCCAAGAAACAAACAAACAAACAAAAACACCCAAGTGGCTCCCATCCCTCTTCCTAGTTTGTAAGGAGTCTATGAGCACAGAGAGGCCAACTAAGTGCCCTGTACATGTAAAAATGGATGCCTTCACCCTTTCTCGCTTTTAGTTTAAGGGAATATTAAGATAAGAGGAAAATTGGGTGAGAGGGGGTGAAAACTCATGTCCGATTGAAAAAATATATATTTAAAAGAAATCTGGTACTATTGAAGGTCAAATACTACAGCAGGACCCCCATGAGGGGGTCCTTCAGATCCTGGATGTTTCCTGCCGGCACCCCCACTCCCAGTGTTCTGCTCTTTGGGAGAATTAACAGCCTTAGTTCATTCGACCAGACCTCTGATGGCAAGATCTTCACACCCTATGCCAACCATCTTCTCATTAATTGCGTAAAATTGATAATATAAAATTTTATCTTTTTCTTTTCAGTTCTCCCACAGCTGTTAAGATTTGGGGAAACCTGCCTCAAAATTCTCATATTTGCAGTGTGTTTTATAGCTTGCCAAGTACTGTACATATGTCATCTCATCTAATCTACATGACTCTCAACTTTACAGAAGAAAACTGAAGTCCAAAGAGGTAAAACAATTGCCCAACGACACACAGCTCATAAGAAAAGGAATCAAAGCTAAAACTCAGTTGGGTCCTTTATATACTATTCAGTATTCTTTTCATGGCATCAACTTTATGTCAAGGAAAAAGAAAAATGATGGCTTATGAATGTTTATAGCTTGTGAAGATTTATGTTTTAATTTGTATTGCTACAAATAGAAAGAAAATATGAAGTAATAGAAGAAAAAGTTCTTTGTTTTAAATTCAAAGTCTATTAGAGGACAAGATATTGTATAAACTCAAAATCCACATAGGCCTACATTTATTGCTTTCCTTTAAAAAAAGATACATTCTGAATTTCAGCTCTATAAATAATGTTCTATTTAAATGTCCTCTGGTCAAAAAGTTCTAGGAATTATAAAAGCTAACTAAAGAAAAAAATTTCTTCATATACTCCCTTCCTCAGAATTTGACAAACTAAATAAAGATCCACTCATTGATAGCAAACTATTTCCCAACAATCCAAAAGGACCAAAAAATTATGGTTCTTTTTGGTATAAATTTTACACATTGTGATCACATACCTCTTGTGATTTGCTTTTCCTTTGCCCAAGTTCTTACAGGTTTGAGAGTTTCTCAATAGGCTGAAAGAAAAGCACATGCTCTTGACCAATTGAACAAGTTCTGTTGAGAAATGCTGTGCTGAAACTACTGCCCCACCTGTGGCCTCACCTCTTTGCTGGTGATGCTCCTCCAAGGCTAGATGAAAACCCTGCCCCACTGCTTCCCTTGGCTGCATTCTGGTTCTCCCCAGCTGCCAAGTCTCCATCTCTCTCCTCCATCCCTCATAGCCAGTTCTGGGCACAGCACTGCCACCATGGGGGCTCATGGCCCCTCCAACTCCTGACCAACCCTGACCCCACTCTGCAAGAGTCAACCACCTTCCCCAGAATCCGGATTAGAAAACTTCAGATGGCTTTAGATTCTGCCTCTTCCATTCCCCAGTTACCTAATTACCCTAATTACCCTCCTTCAAATCTGCAGTAATTTGAATCAAACAGACATATGTTTAGTTTATAGGTTCACATCTCAGTTCTGGCCATGCAACCTTTAGCAAGTTCCTTAAATTCTCTGAACGTCCATTTCTCATGTGCAAACTGGGCGAATCTACCTCACATGATTGGGGGAGGGTTTAATAGAATAACATTTAAATAGTGCATAATGAATGGTGGCTAATATTACTAATGCTTGCCAAATATTGTTCCTTGTCTATCTGAAGTTCTTTCCATCTTCAGTAGCTGTCCTACACCAGGACTTACGAGCTCACACCTCTGAACTGTTTTGATAGGTACTTCCCTGACAAGTTACCACCACTTACCCATTGGGATGACGTTTCTAAGCAACACGTACACCCTTGTTTCTTCTCTGCTTTTTGAAACCCTCTGCTGACTCCCTACTGCCTTCAGGAGTTCCTCAGTTCAGCCTTCAGGGCCTCCACAAGTCGATTCCAATTTTGCCACCATATCGCTTCCCTCAGTCCAGTCTCTGTTCTAACCACATGAAGCTGTTCCCATTTCATCAACCATCTGACTGTTTCACATCCATACTTGTGTGTGTGTGTGTGTGTGTGTTTGTAACCTGCTGACATATTCTGGAGAATAACTTCCAGGAGATAATTGGAAGTAAGAACTATAAGGATGTATGCTCAAAAAGCCTCAATAAGTGAATGGTAACCATTAATAACATGTGATGCCTGCGTTCGTGCTATTCTTCCAAAAAATAGTGCTGCCCTGCCCATACTATTTATCAGTGATGATAAACCAAGAATTTGTAACTATATCTATTAGAGAAATTTCACCAGCAACAAGTTTATTTTTTCAGTATATTTTGAGATATCTTTAAAAGGTAAAAGTGAACGATCTTTTATTTATTTGTTTATTTATTGCATGGGCAGGCACTGGGAGTCAAACCCAGATCTCCGGCATGGCAGGCGAGAACTCTACCTGCTGAGCCACCATGTCCTGCTCCACCTTTTATTTTAATACAATTTTTTCCTAGAGTAATATGACATGAGAGTAGCCAGCAAAGCATGACATATAATTTCTTTGAGCCTCAATGTATTGTCATAGCTCTTGTTTCCACTAAGAAAATGTTATTTCAAGTTACACAATTCAGCTGCCTCTGAGTTCAAGGTAAGTAACTGTCAAAGACACTAATTTGAGAGGGGAAGTAAATGAGAGAGAGCATCTGTTATCATCTACCACACTTCCATACCTTCTAGATCCTTACACCTGGAGAATGGGGTTGGGGGGAACTGCAGGGTACTGCAGGAAATAAGAAAGGTCCATCAGCAGAACTTGAGGCATTTAATAGAAACTCTGCCTATGAAGTGGTTATTCATTCACAAGAAATTATGATGCTGTACTCCATGTGGGCATTTCGTAAGTACCAAATGATGACTGAAGTTTAAATACTTTGTTTGGGGAAGGGGGAAGATGACTATTGGCTTTCAGCATTTACACTAGCCTCTTCATATGTTCCATACTTTAGCATCAAAAACTTAGCTTAAAACTATAGCTCCCAGGCTCTCTTGCAGCTAGGCATCTGGATATAGGTTCTGTCCCTGTGACACTCACCTGGAGTTTGCCAATCGAAGTAAGGTAAAGGCCATTGTTTTCCTAGGGAAGTTCAGGAGACATGTGGGTTTCAATAAATGTGGATGTAGGTAGCAGCTGGGCAACATTTTCCACTGTCTATTCAGCAGCCACAATTACTTCGCCCCTCTGGATCACAGATAGAGTGGTGCAGAACCATGGAGCCAAAAGCCTACTCACCACTATTGACTTTTGTCCTCTAGTCCTTTCAGTGATTTTCTAAGTGTACCTATTTCCTAGGGCTGCTCTCACCAAGTACCACAAATTGGATGGCTAAAAACAACAGAAATTTGTCTCACAGTTCTAGAGGCTAGAAGTCCAAAATGAAGGTGTCAGCACAGCCATGCTCCCTCTGGAATCTGTAAGGGAAAATCCTTCCTTGCCTGTTCTAGCATCTGCATTTGCCAACATCCTTGATGTTCCTTGCCTTGTTGATGCATCATCCAGTCTCTACCTCAACCTTCAAATGGTCTTCTTCCCTGTGTCTGTCCATCCCTGTGTCTAAATTCCCTTCTTCTTTTAAGGATGCCAGTCATATTAGATTAGGGTCCATCCTAATCCAATATGGCCCCATCTTAACTAATTATATCTTCAAAGACCCTCTTTCCAATATGGTCACCTTCTCTGCACAGGGGGTTAGGACATGTACATATCATTTTGGAGGACACCATTCAACCCATAATATAAACATCACATTTTCAATATTAAATCTCTTTTCTGCTTGGGGTCATCCCTGAAGACTACAAAAAGCTTTAGCAAGTGGGCACTCCAGCTTTGGGCTTCAGAAGTGCCCCAACACTATGTGGTGCTAAAAGGCCCCCTTGATGGGCCCAATTTTGCCAGGGAGGGGCTGATAAATCCTCTTTCAGCTCTCTGGGAACCCCCTCAGCCTTGTCTTCTGGGTGTTGAGGAAGCAAAAGACTGGGAGCCACTTCTGCCCTGGAAGTTTTTAAAGGTTTTAGCTTTTCATGATAGCCTTGGAAGACTCCCCTCCCCACTCCCACCAGTCAGCTCAAGGCCAGAGCATCTGGGAGTGAGGATGAGGAGACCTCCTCTATGTTCCTCAGACTCAACTCGCTCTGGAAGATCAGAGCTTGAGGGCAGAGACCAGAGACCAGTCCTGGTCCCATATCATTTCCTCCAGGAGCAGGGCCAGCTTGCATTGGGGGCTGGGGGGTGGGCCCATGATCCTACTCAGCTCCCCCACTGCTCCCCTCCCCCATACTTTTCATTTGGACTCTCTGGGCCTGGGCTGAGAGGTGGGGCAAGGGGGTGGGGGAGAGGGGGGTGGTACAGACAGCAACTGTCTGAACTTATCTCTCAAGACCCTCCAGCCCAGCTCCCTGAAGCTCTGCTCCATTTCCCCCTTCCCTCCCTTTATAACCACTTTCTCCCAACCTATTCACTAGAGGTAAATAAAGGCCTTCCATATCACACAGGTAGGATAAGAGAAGGGAGCACCAAGTCCCCATCCTTGCCCAGAATATAGGGTTTGGCACTGTGCTTTGTATTGATAGGGAAAAGGGGTGGGCAGCTCATCTTGAAGTTTCTTAATGGGAGAAGAGCTATTAATACCATTAGGACTCTTAGTGTTGGCACCCACCCCCTCTCTAATGGCCACTGAGGGTGGGGAAGGGGAAACTGTGAATACCTGAATTGTACCCCTCTCTCCTGCAGTCCTCACCTGTTTAGCTCCCTTCAGTGGGTGAGCGTAGGTGTATCTTGTTTATCTTGCATCGCTTAAGGATTTGGGGCTAAGGAGAGAGAAGTTGTTTAAGCCAAATTAAGGGGAGGAAAGGGGAACGCAGGGCAAATGGAGCCCCCTGGCCACTGCCCACCATCTGAGTCTGTTGTGTGTTTTAAAATAAACTACACAGTCCCCAACTTGGTTAAAAAAGAATCCTTTCTGCTTGAAATATCTCTTCCCTACATTAACCCCTGACTGGCACTGATTGGTATAAGGGTTGTTTGTTCTTTTTCCTCTTTTTCTGCATACTGTAAATGGTCAGGCAACCAATGGATCAGACCTACCACAACCAAATTCAATTAATTCTAAATTTACTGTTAAGCACAAAGAGGTAATATCACACCTTCTCCCAAGCCTAACTCATTGACAGATTGTGACAGCTCAGTTTTCTCTATGTTAACAATAGTTCTACTTCCATAAACAAAAGTATTACTGACACAAGTACAAGTGCATATAAAAATGTATCACCAGATGTATTAGTTAGGGTTCTCTAGAGAAACAGAAACAAGAGGAAATATTCATAAATATAAAATTTATTAAAGTGTCTCACATAACCACAGGAGCGTAGAGTCCAAAATCTGCAAGGCAGGCAGTGAAGCTGATGATTCCGATGGAGAGTCTGGATGAACACCACAGGGGAGGCTCGCCGGCCAAAGTGGGAAGAGAACCTGTGTCTTCTGAATCCTCCTTAAAAGACTTCCAGTGATTAGATTAAGCACCACTCATTAAAGAAGACACTCCCCTTGGCTGATTACAAATGGAATCAGATGTGGATGTAGCCAACGTGATCATGATTTAATTCTATGAAATGTCCTCATAACAAAAGACAAGCCAGCACTTGCCCAACTAAACAAACAGGTACTGTCACCTGGCTAAGTTGACACATGAACCTGACTATGACACCAGGAAATTCACAAAAATGGAAATAGTGAGCATAAGCAAGGACATACAACCAATATTAAATGTTAAAAATGACAAAATCACAAATTTACTCAAAAGTAGGAGGACAATTTTTACATATCATATTGACAAAAAATTCAAGTTTAATAATATCAAGTGTTGGCAAGACTGTGAGAAACATAAGTATTTTCATGTTCTACTAGTGGGAGCATAAACTGGTACAAACTTTAAGGAAAATTCGATAGTTTCTAGAAAATATTTTAATGCATTCTCTATGATCCTGCCAGTCCACTTCCATGCACACAAGGAGAAATGTATAAGCATATCTGTTTCAGCATTATTTAAAAGAGGAAAATATCTTCTTTAAATGCAAATTTATTGAGATACATTCACAAACCATACAATCTATCCAAAGTACACAATCATGTCATCACATAGTTATGCATTCATCACTGCAATCAAGGAAAATATCTTTTAAATGCCCAACACTATATACATGGCTAAACAACTATTGTACAGTCCTGTGATGAACAGCTAGGCAGCTGTTAATAAGGATGAGATGGCTCTACAGGTACTAATCTGGAAGATCTCTGAAATATATTACTGAAGGTAAAAAGCAAGTTACAGAAAGATTCGTAGAGTACACCATTTTCTTAAAATCATATTCTCTGCTATATATTTTCCACAAGCACATATGTATCTCTATTTAAATGCATAAGAAATGGAACTGAAAGAATACATGCTAAATAGCAGTTACTGCTAGAA
This sequence comes from Myrmecophaga tridactyla, assembly GCA_004026745.1. Classification (NCBI taxonomy): domain Eukaryota; kingdom Metazoa; phylum Chordata; class Mammalia; order Pilosa; family Myrmecophagidae; genus Myrmecophaga; species Myrmecophaga tridactyla. Next base: position 17,220 of record PVIY010009249.1, on the reverse strand, counting down.
AGAACAGGACGGGAAGCACAGCTGGGGTGATACTCAAAGGGAGCTTTAACTGCGGCAGTTGAATTGTGTACCACGACAAACACACGTTCTTAATGTTAGTCTATGTTTCTCTGTGTGAACCCACTGTAGATAGGAATCTTTTTAATTGAGGTGTGCCCAATTGAAGAAGGGTGAGACTTAATCCATATCACTAGAGGCTTTTTAAAGAGAACCTGGAAGTCACAGAAGCAGAAAGGAGAGGACACCACCATGTGATAGGAGGCAGCGATACAAGCCAGGATGGTTGGTAGCCAGCCCCAGAAAGCTAGATTCTAAGAGACAATGAGCCTGGTGATATCTTAGCTTTGGGTTTCTTCCAGCTTGAAAAATTGTGAGACAATAGATGTTTATTGCTTAAATGAACCCATTGTGTGCATTTTTTTTCATCATTGTGCGATATTAGTCTTAGCATCCTGGCAAACAAAGACTGTAACATGTAATTTTCCAAATGAAAATTATTGTTTGTGTACCTAAAAATTAATGTTTAAAATAAATTGGCAAAGTTGTGTTACTATAGTCATCCGGTAATTAGATGGAATTACAGTAGAAGTCCTCTTATCCGACTTGATCAGCACTAATGGACATTAAAAGAAAAGGTGAGAGTGGAGGATCATAAAAAGAAGATTCACTTATTCAGTTTTACTTTAAACACCAACTCAACTGATCTTGCCTTTATTTAAAATGTTATCTTGTTCATCATTGATTTTTGAAATTAATTTTAAAAATATTATCTTATATACTGAGTTTTTGGTATCTGCTTAAATTTCATGCCTAAAGTGAACATCTCACTTCTCTCATCTTAGCCCCATCTCTGACAAGTGTGTGTTTCTTTGCCAATCTCTTGATATAGATCCAAAGTCCATTCTTTGATTATATGTCTGCTGTCTGAAGTTCTTTCTAAGTTCATAACTATCGAATACATTATAGTATGTCCATTCAATGAAATACAGTGCAGCCATATAAAAAAATGAAAAAGATCTTTATGTTCTGTTTAAAAGATCTGTATGTTATGTTTAGAACAGCCAGAAAGAAGGTACAGAAGAGTGTGTATAGTATGTTATCATTTGTGTAATGAAAGGGAAAACAGACTCTCCCCTTTGTCTCTGTATTTGTCTCTCACACACACACACACACAATTATCTCTGGATAATTTGGAAAGACAAAACATTGGTGTTCCAAGCCTGCTTTTTTAGAGTTTAGGTTGGTGCAGCCCTAAGACCAAAGAACACACTATGCATGGAGTTAGACATGAATTTTTATTAGGACTTATGAGCAGGAGAAGATTCTTCCCAATGGCAGCCGTTTGGGAAATGGAGATCAATGCTCTGCAAAAGGGTGAGGAGCGTAAGGACAGCTTATACGGGATGAGGCCAGAGTCATTCCATAGGGTGTGAGAACAGAGTTTCAGCACAGACGCTTGGATGATCGTTATCTACAAGGATCAATGTTTTGTTTACAGTACCATCTGTACATTCTTTCCCCTCCTGAGGAGATCTGATGAACTTTAACTTCTGTCCTGGTCATTGTAGGTGGCTACGTGCAGTAACTTAGTCTCACTATGGGGCTGGGGGTGGGGGGGTGGCAGGACCTGGGTCTCCACAATTGGCAACCTTGATTGCCTCTAGGAAGAAAAATTAGGTGAATTTTTACTATGTAGCGCTTGGACTTTATGGATTTTATATCATGTAACCAATTAAAAGTGCAGTTAAATAAATAAGTAAAAACATATCCACAGTGTACTACCCATTAATTCCAGTTCAGTTTCTTTAAAGTGAAGTGAAAATTTTAAAGATGCCCATTAAATAAGCTGTGATGGTTAATTTTATGTGTCAATTTGACAAGGTTAGGGTGTCCAGTATTTCTGTCAAACACTGGCTAGCTATTGCTGGGGAGATATATTGCAGATGGAATTAGCATCTTCAGTCCAATAACTTCAAATAAAGGAGATTACCCTCAATAATATGGGTGGGAACCTTCCAGTCAATTGAAGGCCTTAAAGACAAAAACTGAGAATTCCAGGAATCAGGTGGAATTCTGCCTCAAGACTGTACTCTACTTTCTGAGTTTCCAGCCTAAGGACTTCAGATTCAAGATTACAACATGACTTTCACCGGAATTTCCAGACTACTCAGTGGACTTCCCCAGTCCGTATGTGTGCAAACAAATACATACACATACACACCCTGTTGGTTCTGTTTCTGTGAAGAGCCCTGACTGATAACAAGCTGAAGGCAAATTCCTTCCTATTTTTTTCCATCAGTTTTTGACAAGGTCTTATGCACATCTAATTCAATAGCAACATTTTTCTAGTTATTTGTCTGTATTGAACCTTTCCAAACCAATTCAAATTGGTTTTCTTCTAGCAAAGAACTCTTTTTTTGTGTACTCATATTTCATTGCTTTTGAAACAGTAAATTAGATAATAATTACAAGTAAACCTAGTATAAACAGGTTTGGAAGCAAATATACCTTTCTCCTGGTAAACACACTACTAAACTTGTGGAAGCAGAAGTACACTGGCATACCACAGTTGCTAGTACTGGTGAATTCAACATGTTCTGATCCTCAATCCTTGCATTTTACAAATCAGAGAAAGCTGATTCTGTGAAGGTCGGATAAGAGAGCTTCTAATGTATCCCGGATTACAAACATTCATCAGACTGCTCAACAATTATCCATCGTGATTAGTAAAACTACAGATTCCACCTCCAGAGATTTCGTCTCACGTATGCATGGAGCAGAGTCCAGTGGAAAAATGTGTAAAAAGCTGCTCTAGTAAGCATAAAGTGTTTGGAACCACATTTAGAGATCACTGTCCCTAACAACGCGTAGGATAACAGAATCAGGGAAAACACATTGGCTATATGTAGGTCCTTTCCACCAGGGCAGAAATACTCAGTGCTATTGTCAGGAAGCACAAAGATTTGCAGATTACTAATTAGCATCTAAGAAATTAGCCACCAGAAATATCTTTGTCTTCTCTACAGGCTTTAACCCCTAGCATTTAAGTGATAAACCAGGACAGCCAGGAGGCCTTTTGGAATAGAGGGAACAAGTCTAATAGAGCAACCAGGTTCCTGATTGCTCTGAGGATAAAAATAAGATAAAGACAAAGTAAAGAGGAAGGTTGACTGAGGAAGGGCAAAGCCATTCTCTGAGGTGTGTGGCCCCAAGGTGCTAGATTGTATTAACAAGTGTCTACACTTGTTAGACACTACAAGTGTCTACAGGTCACCGGGAGTGTGGACTGAAGAGCCACGTCCCTCTGTCCCTTCCTCCCAGGAAACATAAGGTAGGAAGTCTGGAATGCATCCAGGAGTCTGCATTTTTAATATTCCTGGAAGCTGAACACGTGGTCCAAACATCACACCTTGAGAAACAGTACATTCAGTGACTTTTTCCAGTTTCTGCCTATTCTATCTCTAGCCTTGTTTCTTTTCTTTTTCCTCATAAAAAATCTGAAGTTCATTTTTATTCTTATGAAAAATGACTTATCAGTCTCTGTCACATTATCCACCCCAGGCATTCACAGGCTTGTAATAAGAATGCTTTGAACTCTAGAGCAAGTATAATATTATTTCACAATATCTAGCTTCTCTAATGGTATTTGGTTTTCTTGCCTTGCTCAAGCAAATGCCTTGCAATGGGTTGGCTTAAACAGTGGGAATTTATTCTCTCATAATTTGAGGCTGGGGAAAAGTCTAAATCAAGGTGTCATTAAGGTGATGTTTTTTCCCTAGAGACAGTGGCCAATGATCCTTGGTCCTTAGCTTGTTTTTGTGGCAATGCTCACGGCAGCAACTCCTGGTTCCTTCCCTCTCTTCCAGTTTTCATTGCTGTAAAGCTTCTGGCTGCTCTTTCTATGGCTTTCTCCCTCTCTGCTGAATTGCATTCTGCTTATCAGAGACTCCAGTAATAAGAGTAAGACTCACCCTGATAGAGGTGGGCCACACCGTAACGGAAGTAACTTCATCGAAATGCCCTACTTTGATGGGTTCACACCCACAGGACTGCATTAGGTTTAAGAACATGTTTTTTGAGGATACTGACAGCTTCAAGCCACCAGAAATAAGTATTCTAAAACTGTGAAATAATTATCTTAATAGTTTAGGTAGGAATGAGTTGGAACTTTAAAAAAAATTTTTATTGTGTTTTAAATTTAAATGATCATTGCAAAAAAAATGCTTTACAATACAGTGCCATTTAAGGTAAAAATAAAAGTAAAAATTAAAACTAAAAAAAAAAAACAAAATAAAACCCAATTTTCCAAGTTTTACAAGGCAGAGGTCACCACTTACTGATACTGATGTTTTTATGTAAACTCCTTAGGGTTTTTCTGTTTTCCTTATTCTCTGTATCTCTAATTCTTAGCTGTGTCTAGCACATAGTCAGCATTTAATAAATATTTGTTGATTGAATAAATAAAGGAATGTTCTATATTTACACTTTTTTACTTTAGTATCACATCATATCATATATACACACATATAATTTAAGATTTCATTATATCTTATAAATTAATATATCATATATTATTTAACCAATGCTTGGACACTTAGGCTGCTTAGAATTTTTTCTATAAAAACATGCTGCTGGGCTGGCCATGGTGGCTCAACAGGCAGAAGTTTTGCCTGCCCTGCCGGAGATCCAGGTTCGATTCCTGGTGCCTGCCCAAGGAAAAAAAAAAATATATATATATATATATCCTCAGAACTAAAATAACAGAATCAGTGTGCATACACACTGAATATTTTTTAGTGATGATTTCCTGTACTTTTCTATTCTGGGGACTTTTTTGTCTAATTACAAAAGTAGTACACATTAGCTGAAACAAGTCTAGCATAATAATAATAATAATGCTAAAAGTTATTGAACCTTTAGTATGTGCCGGACACTGTTCTGTGATTTTCCTGTGTTATCTTAGGTGCTGGCTGTGTAAGCCAAGGTCAGACTAGTCCATGGAAAGCCCCAAGATGGACAAAATGGGAAAAACTAGGTCCTGCACCACAACTACAGACAAGAAAAGATTGTTCTAATTAGGGATCAGCAAGAATTGCATTCTCTAGGACCGCCATTAGCTTGGGCATGATGTGTCTTTCCAAGAAGTAGAATTATCACTTGTGTGGTAGTTGATGTAATTTTGGGAATTGGCCTAATTAAGGGTACCAAAGACACTAATCATACACATTGTGATTCGTTCACCACATAGATGTCTCCATAGTAACTATTAGCATCCATGAACTTTGGGGACTCTTCCATGAGAAGAAAAAGGAACTAATGGAGCAGTGGGACAACCAATTGATAGGCTGAGCCCTTGATCTTGCAGTTCACCCCTATAAAACTTATTCTTTCTTACAATTCTGCCTAAGAGTCACCCCAGAGAACCTCTTTTGTTGCTCAGATGTGGCTTCTCTCTCTAAGCCAACTGGGTAGGTGAACTCACTACCCTCCCCACTACATGGGACATGACTCCCAGGTGTGTAAATCTCCCTGGTAATGTGGGACAGAACTCTTGGGATGAATCAGAACTTGGCATCATGGGATTGAGAAAGGCTTCTTGACCAAAAGGGGGGAAGAGAGAAATGAGATCAAATAAAATTTCAGTGGCTGAGAGATTTCAAACAGAGTTGAGAGGTTATCCTGGAGGTTATTCTTCCATATTATATAGATATATTCCTTTTGAGTTTACAGTGTATTGGAGTGGCTAGAGGGAAGTACCTGAAACTGTTCAGCTGTGTTCCAGTGGCCTTGATTCTTAAAGATGATTGTATAACAATATAGCTTTTACAATGTGATTCTGTGATTGTGAAAACCTTGTCTCTGATGCTCCTTTTATTCATGGTGTGGACAGATGAGTAAAAAAAAAATGGATAAAAAAATAATAGGGGTGATAAGGGGTAAAATAAATTGGGTAGGTTGAAATACTAATGGTCAATGAGAGGGAGAGGTAAGGGGTATGGGATGTTTGAGGTTTTTCTTTTTTCTTTTTATTTATTTTTCTAGAATAATGCAAATGTTCTAAAAATGATCATGGTGATGAATACACAACCATGTGATGATATTGTGAGCCATTGATTTTACATCATGTATGGATTCTGTCTGTGTAAAGATTTATCAATAAAAATATTTTTTAAAAAAGGAGCTAATGGGAAGCCAAATCCACCTACCTGTGCTGTTTTTCTTATGCAGACTTTTCAGGTGTTTATTAGTTTAAGCACATTTAAACAGAATCCAATTGTCATCCTCACCCACCATTACAGCTGGAGTGTTTAGTCTGGCTTAACTGACTTTTTCCAATAGGATAAATTCCTAAATGTGGGATAGCATTTGTTGGGGATTGATTTGTGTATCCCACCAAAAATATGTTCCAGTCCTAATCCATATTCTTGTGGGTATTTGTAAATAATATCTTTGACTATGTTAAAATGAGTCCGGATGTAGATTCCTGTGTGAACAGGGTATCAGAAGATCCTATTTAGGTGTGACCAAATTGAACCAGGATGAACCTGACTCTGTACTACCGGAGACCTTATATAGAGAGGGAATTTGATAGCAGTCAATAGTAGAAGGCAGAAGTCAGTCAGAAAAGCTAGAAACCAGGACAAGCCAGAGACAGACTACCACATGAAAAGGATTGCCATTCACCATAACTTCAGACTCTGGGAGAAAGCAGGACCTTATTGACATTTTGATTTTGGACCTCTAGCCTCCATACTGAGAGACAATAAGTTCTTGTTGAAGTCAATCCATTGTGTGGCAATTGTCATAGCAGCTGTGGCAAACTAAGATGATAGTCAATTCTGCAATATTTTTTATTTGCTGTTTCTGAATTTCTTACATTGCTTAAGGTCAATACACCCTGAGTTTATAAAAATATTCTTCTAATTTTTTCAGGTATTTTTATATCTTAGTTTTCATGTTTAGGTTTATTTTTAAATAACGTTATCTTTGGATCTTTGTATATAGTGTCACTAGGGACCTATTATTTCCAGATATAGAGCCAGTTATCACCATTTATCACATAAATCACCCTTTATCAATGATTGAAGTATCATCTTTTTAATATAGTATGTCCCACCCAATATCTGGATCTGTTTCTATGATCTCTATTCTATTTATGAACCTATTTGTCAGTTATTGATCCAATACCAGGCCACTTTGATTACTATACCTTTAAAATATGTTTTTCTATTTAACAGAAATTTTAATATTTTAAAATTTTTAAATAAGTCAAATAAGTATTTCTATTTACTAATAAACAAAGAAGTAGTGGATAGAAAAACTATCAAAGACAAAAGAAGGACATTCATGGGATAGAAGAAAGAGACAGAGATAGAGGTAAGAGAGAGGAAAATGAAGAAAAAAGAAAAAGAATTTACAATGAACAGATACACAATTACGGTAAAAGGAAGATGATCACAAAAAGAAGACCTGGAATAAAAGAAGGATTATTGAGCAAAGAAAATGCTAAGCATGCATGTCCAAACAACCATATTATAAAATAATAGCAACAATGTCTGGTTTGCATAGCTTTAAAAAGGACAGAATTCTAACACAGGACAATAATAAATCTGGAGATGTGATTAAAGTGAGAATATTCTAAAGTCTTTGAACTATTCAGGTAAAGATTTAGAAGTAAACTTTAAGCATGCATATTAAATTTTAAAGTAATCATTGAAGGAATAGAAACTGAGTATATAACTTCCATGCCAGTAGAAAGAAGTAGGAAAAAAGGAAATGAGAAAAAAAGAGAAAATGAAAAAAAAATTTAAATGAGAATTAATAGAAAACAAAAAGTAAAATGTTACAAAGAAGTCCAAATGGCTAATAATTCACTACGTATAAGGGACTCTATATACTTCAGGTAAAAGACAAAGATGGCCAGATTAGATTATTTTTGTTTTTAGTTCAGCTATATGCTATACACAAGAGATAAGAGATACTCCTAAAAACATAAGAACATAGAAAACCAGAGGATAAAGAAAATGGAAAAAGATGTGCCAGGAATATACCAGTCAAAAGTAAAAGGCAATAAGCTTTAAAACAAAAAGGATTTTTACAGATTGAAAAGGTTGCATATGATAAAAATGTTTAGTTCTCCAGGAAGATGCAACAGATCTATTTATATGGACAAATAGTTTGGCATTAAAATATATAAAACAGAAACTGATGGAATTAAAAGAAAAATTTGACAAGTCTACCACCATATAAGGAAATTTTAGCAGACTTTTATCAATTATTGATGCCAGACAAAAAAGTAGCAAAAACTTCAAAGATTTAAACACTTTTAATATGCATTATTTACTAGGTAGATATAAAATCCTGCAATTAATAGTTAGAGAATTTACATTCTTCTCAAGCATTCATGAAATATTTACAAAACTTGTCCATATATTAGGACATAAAAGAAATCCTAAAATTTAAAGAAATAATATCACACTGGCCACATCCTATGAACACAGTGTAATTAACATTTGAAATTAATAACAAAGATTAAAACATTAAAAAGTCCCTTTTATCATTTGATAGTAGGAACCCTCTTCCAGCTCCATAATTTTTACTTGGGAACATTGTTATCTGGCTAGAAACTATTTTTCCCACATTTAACACATCAAGAAAATAAGAGAGCATGATCAAATGGGATTTATTCTGATAATGCAAGATTAGTTCGTATAAGGAAATTCAACAATATCATCTACCATATTAATAGACTTAAAGAAAATAAATCATGTTACTATCTCCAGGGATGCTGAAAACTCCTTTGACAAAATTTAACACCTAGAAAAATAAGAATTGATGTTTTTTTTAACATGTTAAAGATTAAATTTTGTAAACTAATGTTTCTTTAATGGGTAAATATTACATCTGCCAAGATCAGGGATAAGGCAAGGATTTCCACACCTCCCTGATTACTCAATACTAAGAATCAATTAAAGTCTTAAGAATTGGAAATAGGGCGGCTGCCGTGGCTCAGCAGGCAGAGCTCCGACCTGCCATGCTGGAGGTCTGGAGTTCGATCCCTGGTGCCTCCTGCCCATATGCAAATTAAAAAAAAAAAAAAGAATTGGAAATAAAACTATTTGTATTTGCAGATGATATGGAAGCATACCTGAAACCTAAAGCATCAGTCATAAGACTAACACAAACAATAGAAGAATTTAGTAAAGTAGCAGGATATCAATAGCTTTCACCCACATTAACAATTTCTAGTTAGAGGATATAATGACAGAGAAAACTCCATTTATTAGGGCAAAAAGAAGATAAAAATCTCAGGAACAAACATAGGAAGTGTGTAGAACTTCTATGAGGAAAAATTTTAAACACTTGAAAGAAATAAAAGTAGACTTGAACAAATGGGAAGATATTCATTGCTTTTGGATATGATGATGCAAAACTATAAAAAATGTCAGTGCTAAACTAACTTATAAATTAACATAATTTCAATGAAAATACCAACAAGCTTCTTTATGGAGCTAGAAAAGTTGATACTGAATACTCAGTAACAGCCAGGTAAACACTGAAAATAAAAAACTTTAAAAGGGGACCTGAAAAAGAAAAAAGGTGGGGAGTAAACTTGTGTGGTGGTTTGGAACTGTATATACCCCCAAAAAACATTCTTGAAAGTAATCCATTCCTGAGGATGTGGGTCCATTGTAAATAGGACCTCTTGATGAGGCTACCTCAGTTAAGGTGTAACCCAATTCATTCAGGTTGGGTCTTAATCCTATTACTGGAGACCTTTATTAGTGGAATGAATACAGAGAGAGAGAAAATGCCATGGACGCGAAAAGCTGGCATCAATGAAACCCAGAAGAAAAGGGAGAGGCCAGGAGAGGCTGCTTTCTGTCTTGCAATGTGGCAGAGAAGCCAAAGATCAGCAGCCACCAGTCTTCAGGAAGAAAGCATCACCTGAATGGTGCCTTGATTTGGACAATTTCATGGCCTCAAAACTGTAAGCTAATAAATTCCCACTGCTTAAGCCAACCTATTTCATGGTATTTGCTGGAGCAGCCTAGAAAAATAAAATACTCTGTTAGATATTGAAATATATTATAAAGTTGTATAATCAAAACAGGGTGGTACTGGAAGCTGAATAGACAAGTGGACCATAGAATAGAGTCAAAAGCCAAGAAATAGATCTACATGCATATAAAAAGTTAGTAAAGGTAAAGCTGGCATCTCAAGTTACTGGAGCAGAAAGAGGGTTCTTAATAAATAAATGGTGTGGGAGAACTGGTCAGCCATTTGTATAAACATTAAACTAGGTATATATCTCACACCATATGCAAGAATAAATTTCAAATTGATCTGGGAACTAAGTGTAAAAAAAATTAAACCACACCTGTAATAGAAGAAATCATGGATGAATTTATTATCTGAATGGAGGAAAAATTTTGTAATTATGACTCAAAATCCATAGTGAAAGATTGATATCAAATATTTAAAAAGTTAAATATTAAAAAAAGAAAAACCTACTACCCCTAACATATTACAAAAAAACTCTTCCAAATTGAGAGGAAAAATGCCCAAAACATAGAAGAATTGGCAGAAGATATGAAGATCTTTTGAGTAGAATCAAAAGATTCTATTATTTCAATAGAAATAATAATATGAATTAAAATTCATTAAATTCAAATAATCCATGAATATAAAAAGATATTCAATCACAACCATAACTAGAGAAATTCAATTTCTTATCATAAGACTGGCAAAAATTAGGAAGTAAAACATTTTCTTTTGGTGAGCTTCTCATACATTGCTGGTGGCAATGCAAATTTACACAACTCTCTTGGAGGTGAATTTGTCAATATTTAATTAAAAAATGCAATATCTACATCTATCTTTTGGCCTGCAATCCCTCTTAATAGGAATTTATTCTGAAGATACAATCAAACAGTATGACATAGGAATGTGGTTATTCATTGCAGCAGTGTATATCATTGTGCAATATTGGAAACAACCTAATGTCTATAGCTAAACCAGTGGTTGATTTCAATAGTGGTATAACCACATGATAGTGTACTCTGTAGATGTAAAAAAAAAAAAAAGAATGAAGTAATACTTTTTGGTCATATGACTCATAAGTGTTTTATTTTGGTTGGGTGCTGTTTTAAGGTACCCACTGAGAGCCAATGAGGATGAAGAAATATTCCATATACATGCATTTGGGTAAAATTTTAGAATGTAAAGGATAAAGAGAAAATCATATAAGTTTAAAGAAAGAAAAAGAAAGTTACAAAGAAATGAGATTCAGCCTGACATCAGATTTCACATCAGCTAGATGCCACGAGGCAAGGAGTAATATCTTCCACATTTTTAAATAAATTAATTTGAATCTGGAATTCTGTAAGCAATCAAATTACTACCCACAGTGGGGACAAGTAAAGACATTTTCTGAAATTCAGCGAGTCAGAAAATTTACCACTCATGCACCCTATATGAAGAAATGATGCAAGATGTCCTACAAAAACAATGTAATTCAAGAAAGAATAAGTGAGATGTCTTAATGGAAGTTGTTCTAGTTTGCTAGCTGCTGGAATGCAATATACCAGAAACAGAATGGCTTTCAAAAAGGGGAATTTAATAAGTTGCTAGTTTACAGTTCTAAGGCCAAGAAAATGTCCCAATTAAAACAAGCCTATAGAAATGTTCAATCTAAGGCATCCAGGTAAAGATACCTTGGCTCAAGCCCGATGAAATTCACGATTTCTCTCTCAAGTGGAAGGGCACATGGCAAAAACAGTCAGAGTTTCTCTCTCATTTGGAAAGGCACATGGTGAACATGGTCAGTGTTCCTCTCTCATCTGGAAGGGCACATGGTGAACATGGCATCATATGCTAGCTTCTTCTCCTGGCTTCCTGTTTCATGAAGCTCCCCAGGAGGCATTTTCTTCATCTCCAAAGGTGGCTGGCTAGTAGACTCTGCTTCTCATGGCTATGTCATTCTGCTCTGCTCTCAGAAAGAGGTCGGCATAGACCCTTGGAAAGGGTGGGACTGCCACTTTCTAAAGCTGAAGGATAAATGACTTTCCGATTTTGAAATCCAATGGTGTTTGCCCTGCAGGTTTTACATCTGTGTTTCTTCCCATTTCTCCCTATGGAAACGAAAACCTGTATTCTGTGAATATCCTCCTTTGAATATTGGCACCAGATAACTTGTTTTGAGATTTATAGGTCCACAGCTAGAAGAAAAATGTTTGCACTTTAATATTGTTTAATTGCCAAGTTGACTAGGGGTGGACATATGGTAGTTAGATTCAGGTGTCATCTTGGCTACGTGAAGGTGCTTAGCTTTATGTTGTGGACATGAGCTAATGGAATGTGAATCTCATCTGTTGTTGATTACATCTGCAGTTGGCTAGGAGGCATGGCTGCTGCAATGAATGATGCTTGATTTAATAGGCTGGTGCTTAAATGAGAGACTCAACATAGCACAGCCCAAGTAGCTCAGCACACCTCATCTAGGCGCTCACAGCTCAGCCCAGACCTTTGGAGATGTAGAAAGAAATTACCCCAGGGAAAGTTGTTGGAACTCAGAAACCTGGAAAGAAGGCCAGCAGAGATCACCCTGTGCCTTCCCATGTAAGAAAGAACCTAAGTTGAAAATTAGGTGCCTTTTTTCTGAAAAACTAATGAAATAAATCTCCTTTTATTAAGAGCCAATCCATCTCTGGTGTGTTGCATTCCAGCAGCTAGCAAACTAGAACAGAAGTTGAATATGAGAATAAATATAAAAATGGAAAAAATTATACTACTTTGGACTTTGAAAAAAGAATGAGGAAGATCACAATAAACTAATATGTTTCTCAGGATAATTGTTAAATGAAAAAAAGAAAAGTGCAAAAGAATATCTATTGTATGGTATCTTTTATACAAGACAGGAGGGGAGATGAGAAAATAATCATAGACCTACTCATTTGTGCACAAGAATCAGAGAAAGCATAAACCAAAAACCTAATGAGATTGGTTCCCTACAGGGAGTGGATTGAAATAGAGAAGTATGGAGGAATGAAAGCAAAGTACAAGAGATGGATGGGAAGAGACACTTCTCTAAGTATTCCTTTTAATTTAGTTTTGAGAGCCAGCTTATGTCTCACATACTCAAAATGACTAATTGATATCAACAAGAATGGAGGAAAACTCCAAAATGTAATATGACAAAAGCAATAAACCTAATTGTATTTCAAGTGGATAACATACTTATGCTGAAGGGGGAAAAGTGAAAAAGAAGGAGGAGGAGGAGGAAGAGAAGAGGAAAAAGAAGAAGGATGAGGAAGAGGAGGGGGAGGATGAAGATGAGGAGGAGGAGGAGAATTTATTCGAGTATTCTAGAACAAAGACTTTTAAAATATATATATTTTAATTGAGAAATCTTCACATGCATACAGTCCACACATGGTGTAAAATCAATGGGTCACAATATCATCACATAGTTGTGTATTCATCACCATGATCATTTTTTAAAACATTTGCATCACTCCAGAAAAAGAAATAGAAAGAAAAGAGAAAAACTCATGCATACCATACACCTTACCCCTCCCTCTCATTGACCACTAGTATTTCTATCTACCCATTTATTTTATTCTATCTCCCCTATTATTTATTTATTTTTATCCTTTGTTTTTTTACTCATCTGTCCATACCCTGGATTAAAGAAACATCAGACACAGATTTTCCCAATCACACAATCACATTGTAAAAGTTATATCTTTATACAATCATCTTCAAGAATCAAGGCTACTGGAACACAGCCCCACAGTTTCAGGTACTTCCCTCCAGCTGCTCCAATACACCATAAACTAAAAAGGGATACTGATATAATGCATAAGAATAACCTCCAAGATAACCTCTCTATTCTGTTTGAAATCTCTCAGCCACTGAAACTTTATTTTGTCTCGTTTCTCTCTTCCCCTTTTTGGTCAAGAAGATTTTCTCAATCCCTTGATCCTGGATCCTGGCTCATCCTGGGATTTATATTCCATGTTGCCAGGGTGATTTACACCCCTGAGCGTCATGTTCCATGCAGGAGGGAAGGCAGTGGGTTCACTAGCTGAGTTGGCTTAGAGAGTGAGAGGCCACTTCTGAGCAAAAAAAGAGGATCTCTGGGGGTGACTCTTAGGCATAATTTTAAGTAAGCTTAGCCTATCTTTTGCAGGAATAAGTTTCCTAGGGGCAAACCCCAAGATCAAGGGCTCAACCCATTGACTTGGTTGTCTCCACTGCTTGGGAGAATATCAGAAATTCTCCAAAGGGGAAGTTGAATATTTCCTTCTTTCTACTCAGTCTCCCAAGAGGACTTTGCAAATACTTCTTTATTCACTGCCCAAATTACTCTGGGATATATTGGAGCATCAAACTAACCTGGACAAACCAACAAAATCTCATACCCTATTCAAGTTTCCATGTACTTATGGTGTTCAACTAAACTGACTAATACAAGTTGAAATAGGAAATGCACTACCCAAAATATAAATTTTGCACCAATTAACAATTTGAAGTTTTAAAACATAGAAGATATCATCCTTTACCCTGTATTCTGATATACCTTAGTCCTATCCATACCAGCCTCATCATATCTCTACTCAAAGTCTGATCACTTCTACAACTTTTTAAACAGTTCCTATATGGGTACTGCTGGCTTTCATAGCTTCAGAGTTCAAAGTCTGAGTCTCAAGTGTCACATAAATACCCAAAGTTTCTGGGAACAACCAGGTTACGTACAAACAGCTCAGTATCTCAGAATTTAGAAATAACAGTTACACCTCCTGAATATATGTGACTGCTGCAAAACAGCTTACAATCTAGACCCTTTACAGTAGGCCCCAACCTGATAGGACATGCTCTTGACTTCAGTTCACCGAGTTTTTATATTATAGTTAGTCCATATGATTGAGACTTGATAATATTTGCCTATTTGTTCCTGATATTTATTTCAACACACAGTCCTTAAGGTTCGTTCACCTAGTTGCATGCCTCACAACTTTATCTCTTCTTGCAGGCATTGTATGTATACACCATAGTTTCCCCTTCTCTTTCTCAGTCATTGTCCCCTTAGACCACCTGTATTCATTGTGTATCAGGAACACTGCCACCATAAACACCAGTGTGCAAGTGTCCATTCATGTTCCCACACTCGGTTCCCCCAGTGAACATAGACTTTTGATTGTACATCTTCAGGTTAAAGACAAAAAGAACATAAACAAAATTGAAATGTAGGTTTGTTTTTCAGTGTGTGGGTTAGCAGTTCTGAAATCACCTAGTATGCATTTGTACAATGAGAAAATAAGTGAATATATTGACAATAATGTGAGCTTGGTTTCTTACTATAAGAGAAGTGAGTTACAAATAAGGAAAGGCAGAAGGAAAAACACCCATTAAATTCAGAAGAGGAATGTTTTGTATTATAAAATGTCACACACACACACACACACACACACACACACACACACACACACATCCATCACACATTTATCTTCAGATTCAATGCTATTTCAATCAAAATCCCAACAATAGTTTTAGAGGAACTTCACTATCTGATTCTAAAAAATTATACACAAAGAATAAAAGATGCAAAAATAACTAAAATAGTCATAAATAATACATAAAAAATAGAGGAGCAAGGATGTCCCCTACCACTTGAAACCACTTGGATAATTAGCTCTAAGTCTCAAGAAATGTAGAAAACTAAAGTGTACCTTGTGGTTTGGGATTGCAGTTGAAGATACTGGTGTATACTTAAGTGTGCAGTATTATAGAAGTAAAAATAAAGCAGACGTAAATGTACGGAATGAGTGTGTGTGTGTGTGTACAATTATCTTCTGTCTACTGAGGGAGCCAGATGCAAGAACCTCAAATGTACTAAGCATTTTTAGCATCCAGATCTTGGTTTCTAAATTACATGCTCCACAAAAAGGAACCAGGGCTCCTTGCAGAAATGGCAGGTTCCAGGACAAGGAACCAGGAATATTTTGTGACAGAAAGTAAGATGAAGGGGATGTGCCAAAAGTATACAGTGCTTGAAAGGGCTCCCACCGGCCAAAACTATGATGAAATCTGCGACCACTGAATGAGATGGGAAACCATGAATTCATATGGTATAAGTAAATTAATTGAAAGACATATTTGCATGGTTTCAAATATCTTCCCCCCACAAACTCACACATATTTTTATTAATTATAAAGGAAAAAAGAGTTCACAGTAGAGAAGGCTAGAAGATACTACCTTAATCAAGTAATTAAGGGATCTTAATCAGCAATAAGACAGATCAAAAATGTTCAATGTGAGGCAGCAGCCAAGATGGCAGCTTAGCAATGTGTATGATTTAGTTTGTCCTCCAGAACAGCTACTAAATAACTAGAAACAGTACAGAACAGCTCCTGGGGTCACATCAGTGACTGGACACACAGCGTACCCCAGTCTGGACTAGATGTGAGCCCCCCCAGAACCATGAGTTCCCCCAAGCCACAGCGGCCGGCACCGCTCCCCCACAGGCTTCTTCCTAGAGGGGAAAGGAAAGAGACTTTGCCAGCAGCAGGAGCTGAGCCCAACCAAACGCCAATTGTGGAATTAATTAACAAGATCTGACTACTAAAAATAGGCCCCCAGCTCAGGTGGATCTGGTCAAAGAGGAGGGAGCTGATTTTTGTCCTGGAGCCCAGGGTGCAGGGCTGATGGAAAAACAAAAAAAAAAGTAAACAGGTTTTTGTGTTTGTGTTTCTACAAAGGCTTGACTGCCTTTGGATATAGCAGCAGGACTTCTCAGGCTGCAATTGCCTCAGACATAAGCAGAAACAAGGTTGTTTGAGAGCTTGTCTGGAGCCTGTGCCTTCCTCACAGGAGGGGTGAAGCCCAACTCAGGTAGAATCCCCTCCCTCAAGGAGTTCAGACACCAGGGTTTGGTAATTTGAAGCCATTAAAACAACCTACAACCTCTCCTCTGTCTCCACCATGGCCCCAGAAGGGAGAGTCTGCCAGGCCCTCCCTTCTGGTACTGCATCATCTTATGCTGGTGGGACCTGCAGGCAGACAAGCACCACATACTGGGCAGGATAAGAAAAACAGAGTCCAGAGATTTCACAGGAAAGTCTTTCAACCTGCTGGGTCTCACCCTCAGGGAAAACTGATGCAGGTGACTCTCTCCTCCTGATAGGAGGCCAGTTTGGTCTGGGAAAATCTGGCTG